>JAVQJF010079131.1:0-19573 GCA_036023855.1 Gadopsis marmoratus | reverse complement strand
ATGCAGGTAGGCTACAGTATCACACTCTAAACCTTTGCTACTCTAAGTGCTCCCTCATGCGCCCCGGTCTGGTTATCTTTAGTGGTAATCTTGGAAAAATATAAATAGATATCTTTGTTCCAAAGGCAGCAGTCTCATTGCTCCAGATGTTTACGTGCTTTGATCAACATTGTTTTGGGGTTGAGGCCCAGCTTGTTTGTCTGAGATCTCCGAGAGAGGAAACTTTTCCTCAGCAACGCTAATTATTTTTCCATCACTCTGCTGTCACCAGTGAGAGCCCTTCACGTCCACGTCGCCTTCCAGGCAGCAAATAGAGCACGTAACACTAGGAAAGCAAAAATCTGCTGCGAGTGTGTTTGCACAATTAATGTTTAGGAGATAGCTTTCTTTCTTCCAACAATTTGCTCGTGAACTTAACAAATACTATGGCGCACGATAGCATTCAGACGTAAGCGATAAGATCAGCCAGAGAGTTTGTGCACACGAAGGTATTTGATTCCTGTCCAGAATATGCATATGCATTTAAATCAAATGAAGTAAGCAATCTTTTTAATCAGCCATTTTCTCTGTATCAGAGGAGTGCAGAGTCCCCCACTGTTCCGTTTGGGACCGAATTGTCAATTGGCTGACATTATCTAAACAAGAAATATTAAAACTAATTAAAGAAATGTCTGTGAAATCTTGATAAGGCTGAGGTTATGTTTTTCTCTCTCTCTCTCTCTGACTGCTGCACCGTGCTCTGTTAGGAGACTTGCCACAGGCTTGTCTGAGCAGAGGAAGTTATGAAACTCCTACTGCCATATCATTTGCACAAGGAAGTTTCAGCCTGTTCCTCTGGCTCTGTTGACTGGAGTCCATAAAACAGCTTTATTAAAAATGACACCATTCCACTCTGTATTTGCTCAGTGGCTGCTCATCTAGATTAGGTCACATGCTGCTGTGTAGTGTGGCCAACAATAGCCGGAGTTTATGACAGATAGCAGCTGTCTGGGTTGACTGTGTTGTGATAACATATTGCATACAGTACATCTCTAAATCTGCTGCCTTCTCATCGAGATAATCTGCTTCTGTTTTCAACAGAAAACTGTCCCGACCGCAATTCAAAAGCAAGTCAGCGCTGTTCCAATTTCCTGTAACCAACTGCATGTGATAGTAAATCATGAAGCCAAAGTGACATGGACCAACTCCACAGAATTTGAGGCTAGTTCTGCAGAATTGTTGTAACACTGTCGCTTTGTATTGCACAAGTTGAAATACTTGCGTTCAATGCTTCAAGGAGGAAACGGCCCCGTGTTTCTCAACCAGAGCGCCGTTTCATCTTGATAAAGGGCCTAAAATCTGTACAATCAAGCGAACACAAAGCATATCAAGTGTCTGCAGCGTACGTTTGTGTGCGCTTGCAGGATTGCTTGTGTGTGCATGCCCATGGATGTATAACATAACACCACAGAGGAAACACACTGAAAGGGAGGGGTGAGCGTTCAGAATTATGTTATGGCTGCCTCCTGTTTAGCTTTTCCCAGAGCCCCAGGCGACTGGAAGGCATCAAGGACACCTGGGTGCGACTTTATTAAAGTATGAAATGAGAGGTCAGTGACGCGACGGTCCCACACATGACATCCTGCTGCTGGCCCTTTCTTCCCTGCCTCCTCCCCTCTGTCCGGGGCTCTGATGACTCCTCTATGAAAGTCTGTTTCATTAATCCCCCTGAGGGACCCCTCAACTGCTCTTTCTGCCGCTGATACAAATTTAATTCCTGATAGGTCTGTTAGATGGAAGCCGTGTCTATCAAGTCTTTTAATTAATGTGGCACTACTCTCGGTGTATCACAGTGTTGATCTGAAATTCATGACCAGGGCGAGGACGGACGGGATTGTTCAAAGATGGCTTGTTTTCCCTTTTTGGTTGACATGTGATTTTTAATTAGACACGGTTGTTACTCTGAGGGGTTGTAAAAGAGGGGCTCTGCGCTTGTTACAAGGAGGCATGTGTGTGCATTGTGTGTGTGTGTGTGCATTGTGTGTGTGTGTGTGTGCGCGCGAGGTAACCGCGAGCTTTATCTCTTCACTTACTGTCGCACCTTCCCCGCGTGTTTTTTTTTTTCTTCTATTTTTCCTGTATTAATGCTCCAGTATTTTGAAGGAAAACAATGTTGTTAATAGGTTCAGGAAACTACCTACAAAAGTGCAGTTGACTGAATTCTTTGGGCTTCACTGTAAATCCAGAGCCTGACAATGGGCTGGCCCGACAGCTGTTTGTATTGGCAGGCTATTTCCAGCCTAATAGCTGTACAGTATCATTGTCAGCCTCTTATCGTGGCAGGCACAGCCCTTTCTGACACGCTGACACCTCAGTGGTGTGTGTGTGTGTGTGTGTCTATCTTTGTGTGTGTTCGCACACTTGTTTACACGCGTGCATCTACGTCTGCAAATAAGTTTGATGTTTATGTCTGTGCTTTTTTTGTTGTTGTTTATGTATATATTTATGTCCACTGCCAAGATGTGTTTGTCTAAGAAGAAGAGGGAGTGATTTTTCTCCCCTCATTAGCAGGCTCGCCCCTCGGTGTTCGAGAGGAAGTGTCGCAGAGAAAGGAGAGATCATGAAAAGCCCATCTCCCAGCACCGTCTTCAGTCTCTAATAGTGTGCACCGTGCCTTGAGATGGTTCTGATGAAAGATTATCATTTGCGCAGCGGCACACTTCCTGGCGCCATCCCTGTCCCCTAGTCTAATACGTGTTGAGGCTAATTTGTATGCTGTCCTTAATGGTTGTTTTTGGGTTAGTTCTGAGTAGCACAAAGCCTTTTAATTGTGAGGTTTCACATTTTGCAATTAAAATCTCCCCTCATTGCTCTGAGGAATGAATGAGCCGTCTTTGATGTGCTTTAATCAGCCGAGATGTATTGTAGTTTAAGAACCATAAAGATGCCAGATACATTTCTGATTTTAAATTGACACACTCTTCCACCTTTGAAGATGATATAATTCCCCCCCCCCCTGGCTTAAAGCAGCGAAAGCTCACTCCCTTGAACCCCACTCTCAGATTCTGGGGCACAGATCTCTATCTCCCATTCTAAAGTGGCCAAACAGGATTAGGAAGAGGAGCGCTTCTATTTCACCAGGACCAAGGAAGCGTGCACAATGATTCACCAGAGCTTGACTAAAGATCTTAGATGCACACTGTGACTGTATCAGCTGTTATTTTCTCACCTGTTAGATGGGCTTTTAGACATCCCCTGTAAGACATGCTGATGTGATCAAAAGAGGACAACACAAATTCTTACTTAGATGTTTCAATTTTCCGTCTGTGTGTTTTCTATAAATTTTTTTTATTGCTAATTTCTGTTGAACCATTAGCAGGTGCTGGGAAATGTGGATTATGGCGGCGCTCTCCAGAGGTATCCTAGTTTTGCTGCATTGTTTTTGAACAACAAACCTTGTTGCGATCAGAGGGGGAAAAAGAAGAAATATGATAATTCTTATTGGAGAAAAAGAGGTGGCAGGTTGATGAAGGCTGATTGAAAGCATCTGGAGGCTGCTTTCAGAGGACATAACCCTGAGTGAGCAACCCTGGCATTTAAGTACGGCCCGCTCCTAGAAACAAAAAATCTCCCAGCAAGCAAATTAACAGGAGCAGGGATTTGGTAATAATGGAGGTTCTCGGCTTTTGTTTCACCGTGACAGATGGACAGTGTGTGCTCAAATTGAATTTGGCTTTAATTGCATTGTGGCGTTTATAATTTATCTGCTCCACAGATTTTGTTTACAGGTTTAGGGGGTCTTGAAGTGCTCGTTTGCTCTCTTTCCCTCTTTTTCTACTTTCCTTCCCTTTTCCCTCCCTCGCTCTGTGCGCACGTCTGTGTGTGTACGTATCGGCAAGATCCTTTTTCATCCTCCACTACAGCAGGATAAAGGACACTGTAATTCTCTGAGAGTGTGGTGTTCATTACCGTAGCAGTTTGCCCTCCAGGGTGAATGTGTTCAATAAGCGAGACTGTCTTTTTTCCAATATACACTTAAACGGTATAAGATTGCAAATGTAAGCTCCGCAGTGCCCGTCTGCTCCAATGCTCAATGTTCAAATCATTTGGATCACTTGGATAGGTGAACACAATATAATCAAATATCTCTCCTTTTGAATAACTCCAGCACAAGCACACAAGGACATGCGTGTTAGCAGACAGGAGGGCACACAAGCACATTAATACGCACGCTAACAGGCCCATTCTGTGTCTGTGAACGAGAGAAAAATAGCCTACTTGAGTTATTTTCTCCTGGGCGCCTGTGTAATTCTGCATATGTTGAAGTGCCTTCTCTGTGTCCAGGTAGTGTGGATGGTTGCTTCTATCCCTTTCATGCAACTTCAGAGGCAGAGACTCGAGAAGTCGAAAAGGCATCGTTTGTATTTCTTCACGCAAACGCACGTGATACAACTCATAATATATCCAGTCCGACGAACTGAGCTTGACGAGCGTCTCTTTGCAATGCAGTGATTACTAAAATCTCATTCTGGACACGAATATAAAGCCAGTGCTTTGTCTCATTAATTTGTGCAATATTTTAGTTTTTCTCTCTTTTCCTGTGGACAGACCTCCTGCAGCATCTCACAGCGGTGATAAAGATTATATGCTTGTCTCCTGCTCCATCTAGCTCTTCTCCCCTCTCCTTATCCTAGCCTCTGCCACCCTCTAATTGATGCACCCCTGCCAATTTACACTTCAGCCCTGGCTCTGACCCCTATTAACTACCTGGCCTTACTCTCCCAGGGAAAGCACTGTGTTCAGGGAGAATCCTCCCCCCTCCCAATCAACTCCTCTTAAGACTGCCGCTAAACACATTTTCATAGTCAGCCAGCGAGAGCACTCCACTTCATGCCCTCGCCAACTTTTATCTGGATGAGTGAGAAGGATAAGCCAAGCTGTGCTGTTTCCCTGAATGCACAGCATCCCACAACACAGCGGTTTATCGTGGGCAAGCCTCACGGTCGTTTGACAAAGGTTATTTATTTATTTAGCTCTGTCCTCAGATTACTGTCTCAGTAACACTGCACCAGCCACTTGTCATTGTCTGTTTTTCACTTGTCCTAGATCGGGAGGAGTATTTTGAGGAATGTCCGCTCTGTTCTCTGTACCTGTCCCTGAAGTCAGCCCATGTGGGTTGTGAGAAAGGGAAAGAAAGTGGTCTGTGTGCTCGAGCAGCATTCAAGCTGCATGTCCCTATCAGCTATGGCGTATTTGTGGTGGGCTTAGCCTGGCATATTAACTTCGTGTTTCACTTGACCTGATGTTATGTCATCACGAACGTTCTCCAGGGGTCCAGACTCTGTGCTGATTAAAGGACAGCAGATAATCATGTGTGTGTGTGTGTGTGTGTGTGTGTGAGCTGCTGATCGTCTGTTTATATTTAGACGATATGGCCAACTGAAGTGGACAAATTTAGAAGAGGAATTGCTGGGATGGGAACACTTCAGAGGGGTTAGTCACGTAGTTACATTTTTGCAGCAGACATGGTATGTGTACAGGGTAATGAAGTAGGGAATCATTCTGTGTTCTCGATTAACCGTAATCACAAAGCAATTGAAGCGTGAAAAATGAATTTGTTTCTTCCAATGCAGAACAGTTTCAGAACACACACACACACAGCAAACGTATTAATTACGCCGTGCTGTTGAGCTAGCAGAATAATATTTTTAAATGCTCTCATGTTATGTTTGCTTAATTGTAAGGTATTGCACATGGTCCCGTCGCATTAAAGTTCAAGAGTAAAAGAAAACCTGGGAGTTAGTTTCAAGCCCCCCCCCCCCAAACCCAGCTCCACTGAGTAGCATTGCGGCTGTTTAGCCACTTTTCTCTGGGCAAATTGTTTTTGTGACCCATGGAATGTTAGAGGAAATGCTTCTTTCTCATTGGCGGTCCCCCGGGTGTGGAGGCCATGGCCCCTGTCATCGGCCCCAGCACACACACTCACGCACGCACGCAGACACTCACGCGCGCACACAAGATCACTCTTTGCTAGAGGAAAAGCAATCCACCACGGGAGAGGGACCTCCAGGCCTTCTTATAGCACCAGCACTTTCCCTCCAGACTCCCAGACGAGACACCACAACAATCAGAGATCATTTTCAGTGGTATCATCATCACCACACACACACGAACACTTAGAAAGACATCCTATCCCTTGATTATTTTCTGTATCTTCATTTTCTCTTTCTCTTTTGTCTCTGTTTTGCTTTCAGTTTGTGTGCAGTTATCATTAATTAACCCTTGCCGTGCACAAATAAACAAACACCAGACAATGATTTTTTTTTTTAACCCCCTTAAAGAGATGTTAAAAAGTAATCATGAACGGTCCCAATTCGAAAAGGATTTCCCTAGATTGTGCAGTGAAATATGCTCCTCAGATCAATTAAGTGTTTACAGCCTGTAAGAATCAGCAGCACAATAGAGAAGCTGTCTCTTCTGGACCCCGGAGGCTGCCGTAGCAATGTTTCATTAAGTGCACTCACTCCTGTGGCCCCCTATAAACACACATTAATTAAGGCACACAGAAACACAGTCTCTGAGCTTGCACTATGGTAATGATGATATGACCCCAAAAGGAGAGGTGCACCAGGGGTCAGGGAATAAAAGCAGGGAGCGTTTAATGCCAGAGCTTGGCTGATCTGCAGAAACATGGTCTTAACTGGTCCAATTCAAATAGGCCAAGATTTTCTCAACCAGCTTATTTACATGTGCACGAATGTAGATTTCCAGCAGTGAGTATGGCTAGGTTTTCTGCTGCCATAAAATTAATTATAAGGGTCAAGATGACAATTTTCTCTCATGTCAGCAGATCAACGCCTGATACAATAATTTATACACACTGACAAAATGACCTAATAATAATAATAATAATGTGAAAGTCTGTTTTGTATACTCATATAAAACTAGACACGTGTATCATGCACTGTTACATTGCCAAACATAGAATTGATAATTACATAAACACTAAACAGATCTCTCGATTTTAATAACAATGAGAGAGGATGAACACATGTTCTTTGACATGCTGTTACGTGTGATTGAAGGTTTCCAGAACCAAGAGCTGTACTTTATATCCTAATACAAAACTTTCCTTGTAGACATGCTGCAGCTGACCTAAGATCAGTGCTCGCTCATCCCTCAAATCACTCTAGTTTCAATAGCAGTCGCCTCCCATAGACAATTTAGATAGATTTGACAGTGGCAAATGGGTGTCATCAATATGATCCCAAACATTGACATTTTCTTTGGCGGGCTAAGTGGAAAGTCCCATCCCATCCTCTCAAGATCTGCAGCTAGAGGCCAGGGTGCTGGTATCCATCTTCGTAACAGTGACTATGTTGAAGGAGGAGGTGAAGAGATGGAGGGGAGGGAGGCAGCATGTCAATGAGCCTGCCCAGTGTCACTGAGCACCACACAGAACAGCCATCTGGAGAATCAAAGACTCCTACCATCTGGCTGCCTCACCCACTCTCTACCCCCACAGAATAAGAATCAACCACATAGTACTTTGCCATAACACTCCTTGGCCTTTTGGAGGAAAAAAAGTCAGGTAAAATTGCATTAAAAAAAAGAAGGCCCGTCAACGTTCATAAACCCGGTAAAAGAAAACAAGCGTTGGATTTTCCTGCGTGTACACCTCTTTTTTTAACCACTGGGAAGACTGGACTAACCCTCATTCACCAAGCCATCACATGCTAAGATCAGACTTTAAAATTAACATGCGCTCACCACACTGCCAAACCTCAATTTTACTAATTCCACCTTACGCTATAAATCAATCTCACATCTGCTTGGAAAACGCATGATAATTTTACAGATCTGCGGTATGTGTTTTAATTGTGCATAGAAAAGTTTTGGAATAACAGTATTTCAAGTTTTGTCTAAACATATTTCAGTTTTGAAATTTCAAATTAAAGTTTAATTTACTGATAATGAAATGCTTGCCAAATGTGCAGAATTTTAGGGATTTGTCTCTGTTATTGACTCCATACACTTCTAAAATCAAGGGTCATTCGACTGTAGATTCTTTCCTGTTTTCAACGAGGGTTTTCTCCTTGGTTCTTCGTAGATATTAAAGCTGTCCGAGTCTTTAGTGAAACCAGAAGTTCTGCTTAAGGAGCTAAGAACTGTAGCGCAATGAAATCTGTTCTTTAACATTGAACCATTCTTGCTGAGTGGAACTTCCAATGTCTTGATTTAAATTATGTATACTCTGTAAGTATGTGTTTGGCAGGAGAGCGTGGGGAGAGGAGGAGGGATGAACACTGAAAAGTCATCAGCCATATTCCAAAATGCCATTTCCGTGTTGCTGAGGTACCATTGTTTACAGGGCTTTGATGGAGAGGTGCCCTGATCGCCACTAGCTGTTTCTCTCCCTCTCTCTTTTTCTTCCCCCTCTTAGTTTGAGAGAAATCTCCTGACGCTGTAAAATGGGCAATGATGACATATGTGGATGCAGGCCTGTTCATATCTTTGTGGGGCCTTTAGGGAAATAAATATCTGAGAACATTCAGTGAAATGAAGCTCACTCAATAAATCACCATGACACAATAAACACTTCTGGCACATGAGCACCCCCCCTACCCACCATCCCCTGGTGCCCAGCCCCCTCACACACATATGCACACACACACACACACACACACACACACACACACACACACACTTTCCTCTCAGACACCACCTACCTCTCCCCGCCTCTTCTTGTGCTACCAAATGGTGCCTCCCCACAGGCCAGTAAATCAAATCCCAGCACAAATACAGTGGGAATTTATTTGGAATGGGCTTTTGTTCTCTTTAACGCCTGATTGTTAGGCCGACTAGGTCGCATGATAAATTTTGAGCAGGTTGTTTCTGTGCAATAGCTGTGTGTTTCATGCCCCCTATACCTAATGTGAATCTTGCTGCTTTTTAAACCCCGCTCCTTTGCCAATTAAACACAGAATGTAGAAAAAAGCTTTTTCCTAGGAGAAATGTAAAGGAAATGATCTGTCCATCTCTAGAAGTGCTGGGGATGTTTTACATCAGTCATAAAGTGTGTTTCCATCCACCAGTTTTGATGCACATTTTCAGTTTTATATATAAAAAAGAAACATAGTGGAATGGCTGGAAGTTTGTGCTTGACTGTTGTGGAAAGATTAGAAACTGCAGATAAAAGCATCAGATCTGTGTGGATTGATGAGACTGTAACAAGAAAAACATGAAAACAGAAATGGCACGTTTCCATTATTTCTTTCCACTGTTTTCATTCGCTTGAGGTTTGACGCGCATCCCTTTTAATTATGTCATCTTGTCGCGCCCTCTTCTTCTGCGATGGTTCAGCGGTACCCGACTGGAGGATTAGCGCCGCTAGCTGCGGATTCGATGTGCCTATCTCCTAATATTCACATGACAATAGTGGATGAAAATGTTAAAAATTTGCACGTTCTCTTGACCTTTAAAACAAAAAACAAAAAAAAAAGCCCTCAATTTGGATGGAAACCTGACACACAAGAAAAGTTATGGTTAAACTAGTCAGAGGGACAATAGAGTACATGTAATGCCATGAACTTTTTTTATATAATGAGTTAGTCAGTGGAAATAGAAACAACTGTTTGGGTTTCGACTGTGTTAACAACGTGTCCCGACGCCTCCCGAGTGACACTGTGAGAGGGCTCAGCTTTTCCCTTGGCTCATGGACACCCAGTCAGTCTCCTATGGCAGCCACTGTTTATGCAGAGGTAATATAAGCAGCACTATAACAGACTCTAATTGGTTTATCAGTATTTGCTATGGTAACCCACATGGAAACAGCCCCTTAAACAATTATATTTTTAAATTGCTGGCAAGGATATATTTTGCTTTATCTATGGGCACTGTGGATATGATTGCTCACTGTTATAAATGGCACATAGTTAGTACACGGCGACAAAGACATTGTTTACACTAGGCCTCATGCGGTGAATCTGTCCAGTGTACGGTAATCTGCAGTAATAAGCTCCATTTGTTTTGTTTAGCTTTTAAGCTGAGGGAGAGAGGAAGGGAGAGCGAGAGAAAAAAAAAAAAATCTCATTTCAAATCCTACCCACCTTCTTATCTCTATTTGTTCAGTTGTTTTTAATGCCACATACTGAAAGAATTTCAATGGCTGTTTTGCCATGAAGTCATTTGTTATCCTTCACCGGGCTTTCGTCTCCCTATTGTGTGACAGCCCCCGAGTGCTCGAATCCTCCAGATGGAGCAGGTCAGACACACACACGCACGCACACGCACACCTACACACACACACACGCACACACGCACACACACACACACACACACACTTTCTTTTCAATGGCTGACATAGATCTACTTGCCTTGTGACATATGCGGAAATGATAATGTCATTTTTGGCAATTTGTCTTTCCCCTTCTTTTCTGTTAGTTGGAAATGTGGCTGTTAAGGGCTGGCTGGCGGTTAAACAGCTCATGTCGTGTTTACAAACAGTCCAAATGAAAATGTTTCACAGCAGTATTCTCATTTTACGCATATTGTCAGTTGGTCTGTTATTCACTTGCAGATTTTTCCCTCCCAAAAATTTGTGGCCGTCTCACAGAGCAGATGCATGTGCTTTGTTTTATTTGGCAATTACACTCATCTAAGGAGTTATGGCCCAAAAGCAAAACACAATGTGGAACTCTTTATTCTATGAACCACATTGTGGTCCCTCTTCCTCGCTAAGTAAATACAGTTAATAAGCTTTGAAAAATAGATTTCTTTCATCATTATACTGACATTTTCTCTTGTTTGTTTCCCCTTTTTTTCTCTCTTTTTTCCCATGTGCTGTCCTGTTCTGTTCCTGTATGGATCCTCTGATGTACAGGTTAGTACTACGAAAATGTAAAGTACACCTAACTTCACCTAATCCTCTGATATATTAGTACTTCATATTTTAAAGTAATTATTATGAGTCAAATTAGATTTTTCTAAATATATGGATTCTCCATATTATGTCACTCAATTTTGAAACGGACTACTTTTTCCATACGTTCCTACCTTTTCGTAAGCCACTGCCTAAACAAGTGCTGTAATGAAAAAACAAAACAAAGAAAAAAACTCATTTTGCAGTATAACACTTATATTATTGTATTCTCTGAATGTTTGTAAGAGACAGATGGCTTGCAGGTTTCATTTTCCCTGCATGAGAGACAATATAAAGCAGAGTTCCAGGAACATTAACAATAATTTTTAACATGAAAACAACAGGTGCAATTCAGTGATCGTTCACTCTCACTTGCCAGTGATGGTAATAAAGGTAAGAGCAGGTTCAATAACAAGTAGTACGTAATAACCATAACAGCCATCCTTAAATGATTTGATTGACTCACGCTAGACCTCATTGCTCTATCTTAAACCTAATGGAGGCTAGGTATAATTTGACCATGCCTTGATTGACAGACCCTTTCTCTATCTCAACAGCAACCCCTGACAATGTACATTAGAGTCGGATTAAGGCAAGGTGCTAACGCGTATTAAAAAATTAAGCCAAGCCAGTGGACTGGCAAAGCTCCCTTTTCGCCCCCCTTTTTTCTCTCCGTTGGATCTTCGTCTGGCTGGTCTAACATTCAAATTTTAATGGCATCAAGTAGTGATAGGGACTTGTTAACAGTCAACAGTCACAACTTGCCCTTGTGGAGAAAATCAAATGACACAGTGCAGCAGGCCACAGAGGAATGACATTATACTGCTCACACAGAGCCTTGCAGAAGAGAGGCAAGGATACAGCATCAAATATAACAATGTAGCCTTCATAACTAGGTGCTTAATTTGTCAAAATGCCTCACTTTTGTCTAGGCCATATTTTACAGTGCCTCGAGCCCTTGGCATTTTTAAGAGGACCATGGTAGTTTTTCCTGCGGCAGGATACCAGCCTTATTGTACTGCTTCAGCTGCTGTAAATAGTAGTAAATCTTTAGTGTTACATTTATTCTAGCATGACACCAAAGCCTCCCACTCAGAATGATTGAATGTAACTTATTTGATTCTGCTTCCCTTCATTTGGGGATTTTGTGAAGAGTCTGGTTTGAAGACAATGAACTAACAAAAGATTGTTTTAACAGCTGCACGTCTTTGATTACACGCTTCTTTGAAGTATCACTTTAACTTAGCCTTTGAACTTGGATAGAGATCAGAAATGAATGGAGCTTCTTTTTGATGTAAGAGGAGGGGATTTTATTGTTGAAATGTTCATAAACTGCTTCCAACCGTTTAGAGAACAAGTTCAGTGTTGATTTTTAAATTGAGGCAGGAGAAAGGGAGGGAGGCACAGGGTTTGAGGAGAGGAAAGGAGGGCGCTGGTTTCATGTTCACGTGCACCCAAAGACAAGGAAAGGAAAACGGCGGCTTTTATTCCCCTCAGTAGAGGAGAGTTCTCCGACACAGTCTTCAAGTTACTCCAGGGGCTCAAGCTCCACATTTGCTTGTGTGGCTCATTAGGACAATATGCCATCCATATGTTTCACTAAATTATCGTTATATTAGTTTCCCCACTTGTAAGTGACATGCACGTGCACAGAATCTGTGGAGATCAACCTTCTTGTAACAGTTATACTTAATCTGCTTGTTGCTTTTGACAACAGTAATAATGTGCATTTAAGGTACTTTGTTGTTTTGGATAAAACTCAAATTCTATTAAAGGATTAAGTAATTGAACGCTAATCTAAAGGACTTGAGGTTTCTGTTCTTTGGTAATGCCTTTAATCTTGGCACAGTTTTATAAAAGGCAGTGAAGTACTGAGTCACTGAGGGAAAAGCAGATTAGTTCAATTTCATGTATTTTAGGGGAGAACTACACTAGCTTAGGTGGATTACTGTTGAATTGAGATGTTACACATAATCATGCAAAAATGTATATATTTGCATAAACATATAGCTGTGTTGACTTTCTCTCTGCAAATCATGGGAATGATGTGGGCTGTCTGTATTATGTCGATGTAATGAGACGTCATTTAATCCGAAGATTTTGGAAAAAGTTGTCTTCTCTAAGATCTCCTCCTACACATTCAACATCTTTGACAAAATTCAGTCTCGTTTTAGAGTTCTGCATAGTCTACAGATTCCGCTCTGCTGAAGGTACATAACCTTCTTTTTGTCGATTCTGGTTCCTGTGCCATTTCAGCCCTGCTCAAGCTCAGCGCAGCATTTGGCACAGTCCACCATGATATTCTTTAAAATTCCTGGAGGACGAAGTCTGTCTGCAGGGCCTCGTGTGAAAATGGTTTACCTCCTACCTGAGAGAAAAAACCTTTTCAGTCAAAATAGGAAACTGCTTTTCATCCCCTGCTACCATTAAATGCGGCATCCCCCAAGATTCATTTTTAGAGCCTCTTTTATTCTCATTATACAGGCTTCCCCTTGGCTCTATCTTATAATAATATAAAATTCTGTATCACTGTTATGCAGATGACGCACAACTGTACCTACCGGTTACACCTGACAGGGCCTACTCACTGAAGAACCTCTTTAATTGTCTAAACACCTTCAAATGCTGGATGTTGAGGAACTTCCTGTAACTATATGACAACAAACTGAAGTAATCATGTTTGACCCTCCTAGCTCTGTTACCAGTCTAAGCAATGCCCTTCGGCTTCTGTCTGCAAATGTGCACAATGTAGTTAAAAATCCTGGTGTTTTCTTGGACACATCATTGAATTTTAACAAACAAGTCAGTTGTGTTGTGAAGGACAGCTTTTATCAGCTTAGAACCTTAGTCAAATAAAAGCCGTTCTTATCTCTTAAGGACCTGGAAACAGTTATCCATGCTTTTATCACCTCTCGGCTTGATTACTGCCGCTAGACTTTTAACTGGAACAAAGAAAAGACAACACATCACTCCTATTCTGGCTCAAGTGCATTGGTTACCAGTGAAATACAGAATTCATTTTAAAATCTTAGTCTTAATCTTAATCTTAGTATGCTAAAACATATGGAGTTAAGCGTACGTACTGTACGTATTACGTAATGTTCTCTGATTGGTTTATCGCTGCCAGCGTGCGTAGTGTACGTATTACGTCCCTGTGTCAGCGGGAAATGGTCAGACAGTCAATCAAGCGGAGCGCTTACCAAAGTCGCAACAACAAAACAAACAACATTTATACAGATTTTGGAACTCAGTGCACGGCCGATTTTTGAGAAAATTTAAGGCTCTTATAGTGCGGAAAATACGGTATTTGTTTTTAAAGCCTTAAATGGTTAGGTCCACAATACATTACTGATCTGCTAATTCCATGTTTTGACGCCAGGTCACTTAGGTCATCCTCACAACAACTTCTATCAGTCCCTCACTCATGCCCAAAAACCAGCACTGGAATAGTATCCTGTTCCACCATTGACAATTTTTAAATCAAATTTAAAGACCCACCTTTTATCTCTTGCATTTAGTTTGGTCTGCGGTTGCCCCAAGTCCACTCTTAACCTAATTTCTAATGTCCTGTTACTGTGTTTTAATCTGTTGTTTGGTATTCATTTTCTCCCAATTTCCTATTTTATTACTTTGAATCTGATTTTATCATCTTAATTCATTTCATTTTAGTCTTATCTTCTCTGTATTAAATTTATTATTGTATTACATTATGTATTTTTGCCTTTTATGTATTATTCCTTTTATCATGTATATCTATACTGAGGCAGATTGTAACTCATCTACCTTGACTTGAATGCGCTTTGGGTCAACTCCTGTTGTTTTTAAATGTGCTTTAGAAATAAAAGTGACTTGACTAATGCTTTTAACTCAGTAGCCATGGTGATCTATTATATTGTTCAAAAATGAAATGTGTGCTGTGTGCTGAATTTTGATCATGAAATCCCCAAACTACAAATTTCACACAATACCAAATAGAACTATAACACAATCAGCTGTAGGCCATTGTATCTTCATCATATCCAAATTAATCATGCTCCATATCCACTCCTATTGTTCAAGTTTACTGTTACCAGTAACAATAAAGAAACAAAAGTTGAAGAAATTGCTTGCCCTACATCTGTCATTGTCACTGAGAGACTGGCCATAATACTTTATTTATATTCTGCTCTGGAGATATGTGGTTTCTCTTGTAAATGTTCATTGATTCAAGGGCAGACAAATATACCCCCCAACACCCTACATGACCCACATAGAGCAATATGTGCAGTTCACCATCCATTAAAATAACATGATAGACACAAATAAACTGTATTACACATTTTGTCACCCTTGCAGCTAACTCAAATTACATTTTGAATGTCGTCCACTCAATCTCCTCTGGTCTTTTGTGCTTTCTTTGATATAAATAGACAGACATTCAGAGGTCTGAAGAGTGGAAGTTAGAAGAATAAAAAAGGAAGAGGAAATTTAGATATTTTTAAATGATGTCCTACATTTTGTCAGCTAAAATCAGGATATTGCCTGAGCGGGGAGAAGCCATGTTCTTCAGTTGTCAAATGGCAGTAAGTAATGATTAAAATAGCAGTGTGAAACGCGGGGAGATTAAAGTGATGCTAATGATAAGTGAGAGAAGAAAAGGGCAAGCTATATTTTAATTCCTGGGAGAATGGTTAATGACTTCTATTGCCTGAGATTAAACTAAACCTGTCTCATCAGCTTTTTCTGCTCGCTGAGGAAAAAAGCCCCCTGCACTTTAATTTATTAAACTCTTTTAAGGAAGCACATTGATCTACATAGGTTAAACTTTCAAAATTTGGGCAAAAAGATGCCCCATAAAGCTGTCACGGAGGGCAAAGCTGTTGAGTTGCTCAAGGCACACTATAAAGAATTCATTATCTTCAAACTGCCACATTTAATCAGAAAATATCAATTATTTAAAAGGGGAGGTTTGCTCCTGTTTAGAGCATCAGGTCTTACTGACACACTGCATTATACTGACACGTTGAATATATTTTTTTGCGGTCACTGTGCTGATGCTGTGAACTTTTCCATTTTCAGCAGCCCGTTCTTTTTATACCTTTGGCTGAGTAAATGTGCATTTGGCCGCTGTAAATTACTCCGTATAATCACATCAACAGTATAATATCATCCAACAAGTAAAATGTTTATCTCCTGTTTTCAGCTTGTTGGAGGGACTAAGACTTGTGCTGTGAAAATGTTTCTCATGGCATTAACACAGAAGCACTGGTGACCTCTGTAATGAAATGTATGGTACTGTTGACATGGCATTACAGCAATTCAACACTGTTCATTAATCTTTGTTTTGCGAGAACCCTCCTGGCATGTCCTTCGCCAAGGTGCGGAGCAATGCCAGAAATTGTAAGGCTCGCCACATATTTCTGATGGCAATTAGCATGCATTCCGATCCACTGAGCCCCTCGCATAACAGCCCAATCCTTACTGCGGCCAGAGTCTTTATCAGCACCCGGGTGATAGGAGTCATTGAACATTCTGCTGACAGCAGATTATTTTTGTTTTTATACAGATGTCAGGCTTGAGTAGGTGGTGTTTTCCACTCTTTCTGTGGGACTATGGGCCCCGTTGTGCTCTCTTTTCTACACAGGACAGAGCATTACTAATGTTTTTACCATTTCTCACTTCTCTTAGTTTCCCTGTTTGCCTACCTTCCCTTTATCTTTTCTTATCTTAACCTCAGTCATTTCAGGTCTGGAAATAGGTCTGATATTTAAAGCACTGGCAAAGACTAACTGTGGACAAATAACTCCACCAGAGCCGACTCCCGTGTGCCTCTAAATTCTCTGTGGATCTGTCAGCAGGAAGCAGGCATGCAATTAATAAGCCTTTTACCTCTAATATCACAGATCTGCCAAATGGGGGGAAAAAAAATTGAAGAGCTCTTCATACATATATAAGAGAAAATGCCTGCAACTCTCTATCTGGAGAGGAAGCACCTTTCCATAGTTCCAGCTTGTGGCCCATGCATAGTCATAGTAGCCATGAGTCTGATCGATATCATCAATGGCTACTGCAGTTGTGCAGAATTTGATCCAGGAGTCTCATGCTAATGTTCACGCCTGTGTCAGACACAATGTAATCTCTTCTTTTGAGTCAAAGACACTTTTTTTTTTATGGCCTCATCGCTTTTCCAGTGGAGATGGTAACACTATTCTTGAATCACATAATCTGATGGCCAAACGCTTTGAATATGCTAACAGCTGAGTTAACACTTTTATCAACAAGGAGGACAGTTTTCTCAACAGTCTCACGGTGCACATTAAAGAGTAGATTTGTGCCTCCGCAGTGTTCGTGGCGCTGTGCATTTCTGCTAGCTTTTCTTTTGACAAATTCAAATTTCTCTCTGCAATGTTAATCATTTAAATATCTAGATTTGCCTGGAGTCAGAGGAAAACGTCTCTGTTTTATTTTGTTGACATATTCAGGATGAAATTATTTTTTTGCTCCCCCCCCCACCCTTCTCCTTGTTGCGTAAAGTAATATCTGTGTTTCTGGGGACATATTACAATAATGCATTAAGAAATCACATTAATAATGCACATATTTTGTCACATATTTATAACTATCCCCCAGACATCAACATGTCACAGTTGTTGTTAGATCCCCTTTGGTTTCAATTAAAATCTCGCTGAGGCAATAAAAATAGCCAATTAAATTGGAGCAGACTCTTCAGAGGTACAATTGGTCTGATTAGATTAACCTTGAACATCAATTAGGGTTAAAAATAAGCTTAAATGTATTTTAATTTTGACTGCCTACCATATTTGATGCTAAGCTATACAACACTTGTATCACTCATTTACCCTGTATTGATTCTGTAAGTGTCATTATCTTCACTTGATTAGCCTGCATTATCTCGCGCTTATTTGTAGCTTAATTATTTAGACCAGAGTATTTCTTTTAGCACTCTCGTTGTGAAGCATTTGAGTCTTCGTTATCTAATTACAGGAGTGTGTTTCCAAGTTACAATAGACAATAGAGATGTAATGATGTATGACAGGCATCGTTCTACATATTAATCAACACAAGTGTCGAAAGCATGGTCAGAATCAACTTTCTCTTTCACTCGGTCTCTTCTCTTTCACTTCTCTGTCACGCACACGCATACAAGTACACCCTCGCTTCTTTATTCGATAGCTGTAATGTGTCGAGCTTTTCTCACCACCACTACTGCCTGGCTGCCTTCGGTGATCCCATCCCACCTGGTAACTAAGAGCCGGGCATCCAGACGCTAAAAATACGCTAATGTCACACCCCCATGCCATTTCCTACACCCGGTTCCCAAAGCCCAGGCTGGTGTGAAGGGAGGGAGCCGAGCAGACATCTTTGTAATTCTTTTAATAACATGTGTAAATGGGCAAGGGGCCTATCGGTCTTTATCAGGCCTGGCGAGCAGAGCAGAGCAGCTGATACCACCTAGGGGCTGGGAAATGCCTGATTCATCTAACAGCCCGTGAAGCTGATTAATTTCACTCTTCATTAAGACTGTGTTGTGGCGTCTTCTCTGGACTCTGGTATATCTCTCTACCACCACACAGTCTCTCGGTCATCTCTTTGCTTCTTCTCCAGCCTTTTCCCTCGCTCTAGCTCGCCTTCCTCCTTTCCTGGGCAGCGTTAGCAGCAGCGGCCACCCTCCTCCTCCTCTCTTTGCGCCCTTGGCAAATGAAAGGTCAAAGACGCTGCAGTGATTAATGAGCAGTAGACTCTGGGATCTCTCTGTCAACCCCCCGCCAGTCCCCCTCCCCTCCTGCCCTCACCGCTCCATGCATTATTTCATCTGCTAATCTCACACAACAGTACTTAGTTAGTATGTCGCGGAGAAAACAGTGTTGTGCGTCTCTGCTGAGCTGCGTAGACGCCAACTCTAATGAACTATTCTGGAAGGCATAAAAAACGAGGGAAGAGGGCATTATTCGGGAAGAGGAAGGGGAGGTGAGGGCAGCGCCTACAGAATGTTTTTGGGCCAAAGAAAGGTGCTGTAGTGTAAATGGTGGGCTCTCCACTCAGCTTTTCATCTCAAGATGTTGCTACCAAGTCTAATGATTTAAGTAGTGTGCTCTCAGCACAAAAAACTCCACTTCAGAAGCTTGGCGGTTTTAATGGCGTAATTGAATGTGAACGTCACCGTTCCTTTCACAGGATAGATGACACTTCACGGGCTCAGACCGACTGTTTATTTGAAAAAGTAATGAAATATTTACTCTCCATTGCAGTACAGATTAGCAGCAGTAATTGACTGCAGCAGAGGTCTATGCACAAGTATGTGCGCGTTTATGGCGAGAGAGAGTGAGTGTGAGCGAGAAAGAGTTAGAGGGCCCCTCATGTTTGAATGCAGATCTTCAGCACACAATAGGCCTGTTAGTGGGGCTGAGTTTCTGCCTGTCACTTTCTCTCCACATGTTGCTTTTTCTTTCAGAGATAAGTGGGCCTAATGCTGAACAAATAGTGGAAATCAGAAGCCACTGAGAATCATTTGCCTCTCCTTTTCCCATGGCTCCCAAATAGACACCCAGACTCACAGACGGAGGGAGTGACGATGAGAGAGGGAGAGCGAGACGGAAAGGGTGGGTGGAGGGGACGCGGGGGCGGGGGGGGGGGCCAAGAACACAAACGGACAACAAACTCTCCAAAACAAGT
>JAVQJF010079121.1:0-14668 GCA_036023855.1 Gadopsis marmoratus | reverse complement strand
ACGCCCCCATCTTCTCACAGGTGTCTGTCATCACTTTGATTACCTGGGAAGGAAACAGGGCAAAACCAAACACCTTCCATACTCCCATCCCCCTCTAGATACCACGGCACGTAACACATCCATTTTCTTCCGCTTATGCGGGGCCTGGGTCACGGTGGCAGCAGGCTAAGCAGGGTTGTCCAGACGTCCCTCTCCCCAGCAAGGCTTTCCAGCTCCTCCTGGGGAACATCCATACCAGTTGGATGTTTCCTGAAAACCACTAATTTTCGAGCTCCTGGCACGCTAATATCTGCACCAAATCTCATGGCAAACCATCTTAAGAGTTGTCGAGACATCACAGTATCCGGTTTGAGTCCTTCTCCTCTGATTTCATGTCATCTCTCTACTGTCAGAACCTCTAATAAAGGCATAAAAATTAAAACAACACAAAAAGATAATTAAAAAAGGCCGACCTTGCCATCCCTAGACCCATGTTGCTGTATAGATGAGACAATGACATTCATTCTACTAGCCAATTTACCACAAACATGACATCTGCAGCTGCCTTTTTAGGCAAATAACACTGTTAACATGGAAATGAGTAGTTTATCC
This sequence comes from Gadopsis marmoratus, assembly GCA_036023855.1. NCBI lineage: Eukaryota > Metazoa > Chordata > Actinopteri > Centrarchiformes > Percichthyidae > Gadopsis > Gadopsis marmoratus. Next base: position 14,077 of record JAVQJF010079121.1, on the reverse strand, counting down.
TCTTTAAGAGTCAGCTTTTTCCCTATTTCTGTTTTTTGTTATTCCTGCCATAGAAAAAAGAGAAGATGGTGGCTTCAGTAGAGAACAATTTGGAAGAATAAGGAAAACAAAAACAACATAAATATAACCATACTAAATCCCGGCTGGAATTGAGTGGTTGTTCTGCTGCTGTTGGCCATTCTGGGCTCCTAACGCAGCATGCATGACAAACATCTGTCCTTATTTAGAAGCTGTTAACCTTTTATGTGAGCATTTCACATCCATTTTGAAAAGAATAACCATTATTCACCACGCTCAACCTCACTAGCCACGGATAGTAATGCGTCTGAGGAGGTCTGTCTATTTTGTCCTGAGATACAGTTTCTTTACACCTGATATTAACATCCGTCGTGTGTCTCTAATGCAAGCTGCATTGTACCCTGTGTTACAGCACTTCTCACCCAGAGTCTCATGGGTAAGTTTTTATTTTGTGTCTGTTTGTAGTGAATATGAGGGGTGAGCTTATGTCAGTAATGGCATACTGATTATATTTTGGCACTTCTTATAATAATTAACTGGGTTTCATCAATCTAAATAAATGCAATACGTCCAACAACATTTGCTAAAATTGGTGCCAAGCTCATCTGACTGTGAACAAAGCATTTTTATCCAGTGGCAACTGATTTTTGTCCAGTAAACAGTACTTAAAAAGTGTTTTCCTGTGAAACAAAGTGTTGACTTGAAGCACATTATAAAATAAAACACAGTCAGACATAACACATACAAGCCACACTCAGACACTAATTAAAATATTTAACACAGACGGGAGAAAATCAAAAGCCACATTTTGAAAGCTGCACAGTGTGGACGCGTAATTAAAGGTTTCAGCGGGACAACAGATACAACTACTGAATGCTTTTGTTTGTCATGATGAATCACTGCTCCTGCGCAAAGTGTCCCCTGGGAGTTGATTTGAGTGGACTATTCACAGAGCGACCAGCGGCATGACCTTCCAGGACCTTTGATCGTTCCTTTGTCCATGGGGATTTGGGACTATCACTCAGCAACTCTCGTTGTTGATTAGCTTAGAGTGATTTTCACTTCCGCTCTATTGTTCTGTACATTGGCGATAATGTTAAACTTTAGTGTTTAGGATGTTATTCAATAAAACACTATATATATGTTCATTTGCTTTTAAAAGGTTGTGCTTTATTGTGATATCAGCACTTAAAAGGTGCTGCTAGACCAGTGTCCAAGCCTATTGTGTATGGAGAATTAACAGCAGACCTTTTATTGCAGTGCACCGGCTTGTATCAAGGATGACCGTTAAATTAGGAGAGTTGGAATTTACAAACATTAGTGTCCCAGTATGGAGACGGTCTCTGTCCTGATAATTAGACTGAATATTGGTTTTGGTTTTGAAAATAAAGGCTAGAGCAGGACCATTATATTAGTGTTCTAAATGGAAACTCACTCCCTGTCTGTTCCTTACAAGAAACAAAGTTCAGGGCTTTGGTTCGTGCTTTAACCGACCTCTTATAATAATTCAGAAAATAAGGTTGATAACATAAATGTTTTTAAATAGAATTTTACATTGTATTATTTGTACACATACATCTCATGCAAATAAGCTTGTTATTCAGATGGGATACACATTGGCTCTGGTGCATGTCCGTTAGCTGATTCCTGTTTGTTGCCTGTGTTCTCACCAGCCTGACCTGCGTGATCACCTGCCTGTTCGGCCAGTTCATCTTTGATTTAGTAAACTGTCTTTATCCTAACAGCTGAGGTTTTGTGTCAGCTGTTGTTCACACTTTGCCACACAGAAATGTCACAACGTCTGTGTTCGTTGGGTGTCCATGTCACGAGAACTGTAATCCCCTCATAAGCAATGACTTTGAGGCGTTGACATTTTCAGCCATCAAGTCGGAAAGCAGGACTGAACAATATTTTCCAGGAGGAAGATACCTGCAATCATTTCCACTTGACAGCACTGAAACCTTTCATAATGCTTTTTTTGCAGTGCCAGTAGTGTGGCCCAAGGATGGTGGTTTTCGTCGGTCTGGCAGGGTCAGTATATCATGTGGTGTGATTTTTCCTAAAATCTGACCCTTTCTCTGGTGCCACTACAGACCACAATATTCACTTGTGCAAAAGAAATGTTAAGTTTGAACATTGCCATGAGTGTCCATCACAATCATCAGGCCAAAATTGTAAATTTGCACACAAGGTATGCCATAGCAGGCAGACAGCTAGGACACTTTCTGAGCACATGTATGCTTCTAAGGGGATAAAGCCTTCGGATTTTAAAGACCCCTCCAGTGGCACACTCAGGACAAACTTTCCATCATTTTTACAACACTTGTGATGCTGTAGGAATAGCTACATTACCTAACAGGGCTTTAGAGTTTAAATATTGCTCACCATGAAAACAATCACTAAGATTATTCGTATTTGACTGAACCAAACTAAAATCTCTTTTCTCTTTGTTTCTCTGACTTCTGGACAGGTTCTGTGAGGTAAAACGGGAGACATTCATCGTTAACGTATAAGATGCTTTTGCTGATGAACTGGTGGTGCTCTCCAAGCCGGCTGTTTATGTCTATTTGGAATTGTCACCTGTGAACCATGACAGGGCTGAGCTCAGGTCCCAGATGAAGAAAGCTGTGTGTTAACCATATCTGATATGATGGATGTGAAGGACTGAAAGACAGAAGAGTAAGAAGAAAAGAAAAAAACACCAGACACCGATGTATGAGAAATATTGGAGGGAAGTTATGTGGGTCACCTGGTTAGATATTTACTGGATGATGATTGGGCAACTGCTGATTCTTCATTTTGTTTTTTCTGCTTGTTTTTCTTTGGCCCTGAAATGCAGAACATTTAGAAGCTTTAATACATACCTTGGTGGGAATAAGGGTCTCTTTCATTTCACTTCCTTGTTTCCTTTTCATTTTCTGGTGACACCCTGGCTTCACACCTCCTCTTCCACCCACCTCCAGGCCCTACGGGAAAAGTCCCGTGAGTCTGTAGCATTGACGTCATCTCCTCTTTATGCCAACTGTTGTCCAACAGAGGGACTGGTTTCTATGCCACCAAACAAAATCCTTGTATCTGTCTCCTGGCAAAGTGAAACTTTTAGGCCCCTCAGGAGAACAACTATTCAGTAGTGTGAGACTCATTCATCCCTAAGGTGTGTTCACATTAACCCAGCGCTCCATTCTGTTCGTCTTAGGCACGATTTGATATTATCTTTACGCAACATAATGGCACAATGATTCACAAATCAAGTCAAAATGTCCAGTAACTCATCTGCATTCATGATTTGAATAATATTAAGAGATGATTATCCTGTCAGTAGTTTAAATGTTTTATCTTGAAATCCAATTATTTGTTGCTTTTCTCTGAATCAAAGTATTTTACTCTAATCAAGAGTAGATGGATGGTCTGTGCCCTTGATTTAATTGTTTTAATGCAGACAGTACAGATGCAAATGCATAGGCCAACAATTTGGTGGCACATCTTGTTAATGAGACATTATTTTACTTTTTCAGCTTGACTTCATCCTCTTCTCTGACATTTAATCCTGCTAGAACAACCGTCTTATTGAACCTCACAAGGCCAAACAGACACAACTCAGGAATCACTTGAAGATTTACAGACAAACGGCTGCACAAAAATCTACCACAGGGTAAGCCCTTAAAAAGCCCCTCCAAAAAATGAAGCCTCCACCAAAAATAAAAACACAGGTTTGGAATCAACTTAAAAGGTGATGATGTGTCAATAGTGTGTTAAACAATAATGCAGGTTTAAATACATGGAAATTAAACAAAAAAACATCATATCTATTAAACTTTTCTGTTGTTTTTAAGGTATCCTCACTTCAATATGACAATAAATGCAACCAAGAAACAGGACTATTTTATTATAGAAATGTGCTATGTCCTATAGAGGTCTATCAGCGCATATACAAATTCTTTAGCTATCAAACTCCTCTCCTGTGGAACCAGCTCCCAGTTTGTGTACGGGAGGAAGATACACTCCTCACATTTAAGAGTAGGCTTAAAACCTTCCTCTTTGATAAAGCTTATAGCAGGGCTGACTCAGGTGAGCCCTGAGCCCCCCCTTAGTTATAGTGGGCCTATAGCAGCTCCCCTCTCCTCCTCTCCCTCTCCATCTGTACGCACTCTTATCCCATTAATGCTTGTTATTAACTCGACGGCGTCCCTTTCCTGTAGTTGTGTGCTTTCACTCCTCTCTCTTTCCTTTTGTTGCTTTCTGCAGGTGTTTCTGCCTCTGGATGTGTGATTGCAGCCGCCTGCTGCCCCCATGTTCTTGCTATTATTGATATTGCTCTTATTATTAGTATTACTATTATTATGTTGCTACTAGTATTATTTTTATGAATATTAACATCAATACCATTGCTACTACTATAGCGTTACATCTCTATGTGGACCTGTACTGTGCTGCTGTGTGTTCTCTTTCCTCCAGCTTTCACTCTCTCCCTCCCTCTCAACCCAACCGGTCGAGGCAGATGATCGCCCCCCTAGAGCCTGGTTCTGGTTCTGCTCGAGGTTTCTGCCTGTTAAAAGGGAGTTTTTCCTCGCCACTCTCACCTAGTGCTTGCTCCTGGTTGGAATTGTTAGGTCTCTATAAATAAAGAGTCGGTCTAGACCTGCTCTACGTGAAAAATGAAAAAGTGCCCTGAGATAACATTGTTATGATATGGCGCTATGTAAATAAAACTGAATTGAATTGAATATGTGATGTAACTCTCTGTCACCAGCTTACATAACTGACAAAAATCCCTCAAGCGTAACTGAACCCTGAATCAACCATGTAGCAGCTCGTCACTGCTGGGCCGACGCTGACGGTGCTGAAGGGCTGATCTGACTGGAGACAGACTTGTTCCACCACATGGCCATATGGCTGCTCCAGCAAACCCCTGGGACACAGCGTTACAGCTGACAACATGGACAGCTATTTAAACAGCCATCTTATGGCTGTTGTTGCATCCCCACTGGCCAATAAAAGCTCATAAAATATATACATTTATTAATGTTTCTCAAAACAGACAACTGAAAATTCTGTAAAGCGAGCGAGTGACGTTTAACTTATGGGAAATTCATTCAGGCTAGCTAAGTTGTGATGAACCGCACAATTATTTAAATTATGAATATGTAAAGAATGTACAGGTATCTTTCTATAACTAAACCAGGATTGTCATGTTGTATAACTAAAGGAAGAAAAACTAAATATGACACTTCCCAACACAGGAATAAGTAAAGGAAGAACATTTATGAAAGATGTTTTTATATATATTTATAAATAAATCTGTACAAATGATCTTAAATTGTACGGGCCACTTGGAGATTATTATCTGTTTTCTACTTCTCTGATGAAAATAATATTGTATATTATACTGACACCCTGTTTTCTCTAAATTTAAAAATAATTATTCATGGATGTAATTTACAGCACACACTGTCATAAAAAGTGCCTAAAAGGAAAAGAATACCACAGAGAAAGTATGAATTTGATCCTATTTCACGTTGTTCTCTGCACACAGTGCCACCCTGCATGAACACAATGGGGATATTCCTCAGCCAACAAAGAGGAACAGAAGAGGAACAGATCAATGGATCTTGTCCCTCTTCTTGTCCTTGCTGTCATGCCGTCTGCCTTTTGTTGCCCACTGCCAAAATCTGATGCTTGGTACGAGTACATTTTTTGTTGTTATTATTTCTGAAACTGTTTTATCAGTCCTTATTTATACATGTGAAATAAAGATGTTTACAAAAAGAGGCTATGGAAAGCCCTTCATTAGCAGAAGCATCAAACAATCATTGCAACATCCCTGCATATAATAGAATTTACCAAAATAAAATTGTTCAAACCATTATATATCAAGCATATAAGTAAACAAAATGACCAAATAAAAATGATCCATTATTAGATTATAGTCACCAAATTAGCAGCTGAAAGCGAGCAATTATCCATAATGGTCCTCTAATTTGATGTGATGTCTTCTAAATCGATTTCTGTAATTATTCCACGTAAGTATCTCTCTGAGACCATGTTCAATCTAATGCAGATACACGTTAAAACACCTTTTTATTCTATCTGTTCTGGCTTTCCAACCAGTATAAGATGGTGTTATCCATTGCAGAAAATGCAGCTTTTTAGAGGCAAAACTCAGTATGTGTTTCATGAATTTTGTTTGACCATTTTATACACAGACCATGATTGTCTGTGTGTAAAACCAACGTCCTCTTTCTGTCGGATAACTGCATGAGTACGAAAATAGATTTGCTCGAGGTTTCTCAGTGCTGCAGTCAGTAGGCAGGTCCTTTTGACAACAAATACAGAAAGATGTCAATGTGACCTTTAATGGTGTGTGATTGGCTGCACTCTAACACAAAATAGGACATCACATGGCCGTTGAAAGCGGTAAAAGAAGGGATCTTTACCATGACAACCAAGTAGAATTGTCAAAATGTTGCAGGTAGTTTCCCTTAGTAAAGTTTATGTAAAACAAGTGATCATTGCCACAAAATAATAAAATGTACAGTTTGTTGTTTTAAAGATCTGTTGGTGGTAGCTGTAATGGTGGTCTGTTGTCTTTTTAAACATGCTGTACATGTGCTGTATTGATCCATCCAGTGAAGAATGAATGGATCGATACCAGTAAATACCAGCAACACACTGTATCCTAACTCACACTCTGTGATTGCATCTGTATGTGTGTTTTATTCAGTTTGCTTCCCAACACAATATTCAGTTACTGAATATTTAATAAACAAATCTTTAAAATAGTTCTGCTGTAAATGACACAAGCTGTTTGTTCAGCAAATATCCTGAAGCAGGCACAGAAATGAAGAAATGAGAGAGCATCTTTCAGTGGATAGTTACCACTAGGAAACGTCATTGGGTCCTTGAAGGCTCATTGCGACTCTCACCATCTCTTCCACTAAAGGTTTTTGTTTGCTTGGGGGTGGTGAATAACATGTTATAAGAAACATACCTTCTGCACTCCCCACCCTCTTTAAGAGAAATATCAAACACTGTTTTATCAGCTTTGAAATAAGAAAGAAATCTAAAGTAAAAAAAGGAACGTGGTCATTATTCGTGTTTGTCTTTTGGTCAATAGTGAATCCCGGCGAGCATTTATCAGCTCATTTATATGGAAATGAACGGTTGCTGAAGGATCAGCCCCGCCTCTCAGCCCCTCACTTCCTGCACGTTGACTCAATTACAGGTGGACCTACAGACAGGAATGAATTTGTAATTGGAAGTTGATTAAAAAACAACGTTGTGTGGCTTCACTTTGCTTCTAAACTGTGCACCTGTGCACTTTTATCAAATCACCCCGCAGGTATTAATTGGGCCAAAGTGACTTAACTGATAGGTGGGTGGTCTGAGTCTGTGTTAATCTCCTCAGTTCGGGGGGGGGGCTGCCACAAACCTTGTGTACAGTAGGTTTATCTTCCTTTACGTCGCCGTTTGTCACTGAAGCATCAGTGATTTTGTTATTTTATGAAATCATAGTAAAAACATTTGAAATGCTCTGTACCTACATTGCTGTCAAAGAGAGGTGAGACAAAATCAAATATTTTCCCCATAAAGATGACAGGTGGATAATGTGTCATAACATCCTACGAGAAACATGAGTGTACCGTTACAATACGTATGTGGGAGGTTCAGTCAATAAGATTATCGCAAAACATCCCACCACAAGTGGACGAGGTATTGATTTCACATCCAGTGGAGTGTTTGCTGTGTTTGACTGGGGAGTCGTCACACTGGATGTCATGTGTTCAGAAATTATGGTGGATATTAGGTATACTCAGTAATACAACTTTGAAGTACTGTTACCATACATGATTTTTTACATCTTATATTACCTTCTACTTCGTATCAGAGAGAAATATTCTACTACTTTATTACATTTGCTTATGGCCCCTATTTACTTGTAGATTAATAGTTAGCATGAAAAACATATTGTGAGGTTATAAATAAACATTACTCAACACTATATAAGGTAGTTTGTCTTTCAAACCACCCAGACGACATTAAAATGCTGCAAACAGGTTAAGTCATCAATAATTTAAAGCCCCAATCTCTGATCCAAATGTAAACCAAAGGTTAGCCCTGCCCACCATCAAAAATTAAAAACACAGGACTGGAACCTGCTATCACTCCCAAAATGATTGGCATGTCTTGTAATACAGCAAAAAACACTCAACAACAGCTAAATCTATCTTATTGATGTTTAATGATGCTGATTTTTTTTTTGTTGTTGTTGGCATAGCCAGCAGTGTGATTAATGCTGCATCCCATTTATTGCCTTTTCACCCTCACCTCTCTTTCTCTGTCCAACTGGGGATCTTTGGGCTATAAGTTACCATAGTACTTACCAAACAGCTTAAAAAAAACAGAGGACAGTTAACATGGGTGCAATCCATCATTAGCCACGAAACCAAACTAAAATGTAGGTACAGTTGTGCTTCGAGCTGAATGCTAACTTCAGCATGCTAACATTTGCTATAGCACTAAACACAAAGCAAAGCTGAAACTGATTGGGAAGTCATTCCTTTTGCGCGTATTGTTGCACAGAGTGTTGGTTATATTTCACGTTTGACCTGATGGTGGCGCAAGATGAAAAGTTAATGTATCACCAAAGTTGTTACCATACAACCTGAGATGGACATGGATATCTGTACCACATTTCATGGCAATCCATCCAATTGTTGTCAATTTCACTCAAAAGCATGAATGTCAATCTCATGGTGGCGCTAGAGGAATACTCAGGGGATCACCAGAGTCATTACGAACATGAACGTCTGCACAAGATATCATGGCAATCCATCCGATAGTTGTTGAAATATTGCAACTGACACATTGCCGTCCGATCAAAAAGACAAGGAGCCCTCCCACCTTTGTCAGTGGTCTTTGAAGGTGGCCAGTCCTTTGTCAGCCTCTGATGATGTGCACAGTACAAGTGATGTCACGTTCCATCTCTTAGTAAAGTTATTTTACCACCTCCTCCTCATCACTCGAAATGGTTGGCTGGTTTTTCTGTGATGCTTGGTCCTTTGGTTTACTTTTTCAGATTACAAATACAGTTATTCCTCTCACAAACAATGTCAACTGTAATTTTTGTGGTGTGTTCAAGTGCAACTTTTGACAGATCGTCTGATTGCCTCACATGTGCTGTCCTAAGTGTTTGACCATACACTCTTTATCGGCACTAACTCTTTGAGTTTGCCTTGGTGCATCAGGGCCCAAAGGGTTGTAGATAGCAATGACTATTCATCATTTACAATCACCCAAATGAATCAATAGTCATTTTACAACTGTACTTGGCCTTGGTGTGTGCGTGTGTGTGTGTGTTTGCACAAATTCCTTCTGAGCTAAAATCATTTGGATGGACAACTTAATTACGTCTGTTCTTTAAAGTTAATCAACCCCTGCAAATCATCTCTGAGACGAAGCTGACTGAACACATGGGCCCATATTCCCATGATACAGAGGTCAAATGTAGAACCACTGTTCCAACTTGCCCTTCTTCCTAATCAGTTATAATTATCATAATGGCCTTTTCTTGATTGCAGCCACACATCTTGTTGCAAAGGGAAAGAGCAGGGCACCTACTTAGCATGTAGGCTACTATCCAACACAACGCTCTTTGTGGGTTGTAAGGGACCGAGCAGTAAGACACAGGACAAAGATTTAAAAAGAAATCATTCTAATTTTAATAACCATATAAAATTACAACCAAAAACTAAATATATCAAACTCAACAATCCCAGGATTTACCAAAAGAAACAAAAGCCACTAAATGCCTAAAACCAAAGAAAAGAACCACTTACTGACCGAAAAAAAAAAATCACCCCAAAGACACAAAAGGACGGGTATTTAACCACATGGGTCAACCTATATTGAAACATAAGGTTCCTCTATATATTAGACTTTAAACAAACAACCCCATAAATTAATCAAAAGTAACCCAACCACAATTATCCCCCTGACTCTGCTCTATATGACACCATCAACTCCTAACTAATATGACAACAGTAGATAAACATATTTTTCTTCCCCATAGTCTCTTCTTTCCCCCTTCTTCCCACTCGCGGATGGTTTCTTCCACTTCCTGTCTGTGGCTTTAACAGGCCCTTCTCCCCCACAGTCTGGTCCTTTGCCAAGCTCAGTGAACCAAGAAAAAAGTTGAGTATTACTTTCAACATAACAACAGTTGGACAATATGTTTACTAAAAAGTACACCCCCAATCCAGCAACCATTTTGTCTTTAAATACAAATGTGTGTTATTTGAAATCATAAGACTATGTGCAGTGTCATTACTTGAAAAATGTTTGTGTAACCTATGCTAAACTATAAAGAAATAGTAACACTGGCTGGCGGGGCCGCTACATGGGTACACCACCTTTGTCTTTGAACTGAAGACAATATCAAGCTCACTTTCTGCATTTTTGTGTCTATTCCCCATTGCTTGAGGTGTTGTAAGCAGTATGCAGGCATGGCACACAAACACACACAAACACAAACACGTCCTCTTTCAACGAAAAACATTAAATGGCAACGATAGAACTGCTTTTGAGGGCAGCTTTGCATAGCGTTGAGTTCTCTGAACATCATGTGTGAAAGTCCCCTGAGGTCAAGTCCTTGTGTAACGAAGAACAAGTAAGTAACAAATCTAATGGGCTGGTGTGTTTGTGTAATTGTTTGAGAGCCTTTATAGACACTTCCTTGGTCATTTGAGCCTTTCCCCTGCCTTGCCAGCATGCAGAGAAAACTATACCTAATATATGGATTGAACATATCAGACACAATCCAAATGCACAGTAATTTTTTTCTGTCTGCAAATCACAGGTCAATATTTTTTCTAACGCTCTATTTAATTTCTCAACCTCTTTACCTTGCATGATAATTCAACAATCATGGGGCAATGCAAGGACACTTAGCATTTTCACTCTTCTAAGAACTAAAGCTTAGAGCACTATCTATCACCTTTGCTACTGTAACACTGCAATTTCCCCACTGAGAGTCTAGTGTCTTATCTTATCTTGAAGTGTATTCTCACATTTTTGAAAACCAATATTCACACAGTTCATTTGGTCTGTTTTCACATCTATTTGCCGCTACCTGCATAGCAGGGGTCTATCCGTCAGCACACTGAAATGACCACACTTTAGAGCTGAGCAGAACCTCTGCAGGGAATTGCACTTGAAAGTTGCATGATTAAGACTGAATAGAGCCCCCGCTTGCTTGTGAATGTGAAAGTAATTCAATTTGCCATGTTTTAGCAGAAAGATTAAAGAAAAGATTTTTAAAGATTTTTTTCATATTATCAGAAGCCTCTTATTGCAAGCACACTGATAGTCCATATCTTTTATCTTATTTTATTTTTTGGAACGGTTTGGAAGGTACCTTAACCAATGACCCAAGCACAGAGATAGTAAGCACGACTATGGGCTTACTTGGGACATCTGCAGATCGTGCAGTCTTGCCAGATCTCTGGACAGCATTAATGACAGAAACCACAAAGTGTGGTCTTTTTAACGTATCTTAGATTGGAGAATAGGAAAGACTGACCATGTGTTCTGTGCTCTGACTCCATAACAAAGTATTGCCTGGGGGCAGAGGCTGGTGATGTAAGTGCTTATGCAATATTACTGGTCCTGAACATTAAACTGAGGTAATTATGGTTTATGATTTATTTTTATTGTCAATGAATACATTATTTGCTCTTTCATTATAGTAGTCCCACTTCCTTTCTTCCTTTCTGCATTCCCTCCTTAGGGCTCTGGTGCTATCATTGAACCAATGCAAACCTTTTGGCTTAGGTCTTTTCAAGTTAACGGGAGGCAACACAATCTGGAATAGACGTGCAAGTGGAGTTAAATACGGAAATAAGTTCCTCCGTGCTGAGATGAAGGGGAAAAGCCTCAATAGTGCAGATGCTGGAGGCAACTAGGGCCTCTGAGAACTTATTAGCAGTAGAAGTGTTAATGTAGTGAAAGCAACATACAGGGAGATGAGATTTAGTGGGAGAGAATCATATACGGTATTATGATCCGATATACAGGCATCAGTTATTTCCATGTTACAAAGAAAGAAACGAGTGGCTAACACCAGGTCGAGTGTATGGATTGTGAGTGGGGGCAGTAATAAAATGAGCAGGATTAAAAGACTCAGATGCATAAAATCACCCGCAAGGGGATTAGAAGGACAGCTAACGTGAATATTAAAATCACCAAGAATCAGGACTTTTGAAAAATATATAATTTTCATCTATATTGCAGTTGCCTGTAGGCACTGCTCTGGTGTTGGTAGATTCAGGGATGCTCTGACATCTGAGACTTGTTACAATCAGCAGCCTGAGGAATTCATATTATACCGTCACAGCATCCATTTCCCAGGTTTGATTTCCTGACAGCATAGTGCATTAATGCTTTTGGTTGCTGACTATCTCACCTTCCAAAAGCTTGTTTTTAAACCATTCTTTGTTGGCAACAGCAGTGTCAATCGACAAGAATTATTTGACATTGACAGAAATTAAAGTAAAAACTTAGCAGAAATCAAACCTTCTGTTGCCAAGTCTCATCTAGGTGATTTTCATAATATTCTGAAATGAACAGAAATGAATAGCTGCCTGTACAATAGGCTTTGGAAAATGGTTTGTGGTGATGTAAAGTATATTTTCTTGGTTGTTAATGGACCAAAATATGCAAACCATGTTTTGGTCCATTAATGTATTGTGAAGAACTGCTCAAATTGTAGGAAATGTCTGAAACCAGCAATATTAGCAAGACATTATCTGAAGCACTATTTCACCCAAAATGAAAATGCTGTCAATATTTACTCACACTGGTCGCTCAGTGCTTGCAGTCAAACTGCCACTTATTTTTCAGTATTTATCTTTAGAATTTCTTTGTACCACTCCAAACAAACATTTCTGTCCAAAGAAAAGACAGAATGCTAAACACTAGTGGCGTAAATGAAATAGATTTGACCTGTTTTCTGTGACTTTAAGTGTATCTGTATATATCAGTATGTGTATGAGAACATGTCAGTGCTATGGAAATATATTCTGTAATGTAATGACTTGACCTGCCGACAATTGGCTTCATATGTGTTAAATCAAGCCCTATATCATTGTCTAGGTGCACCTGTAGAGTAACCAACCCATATATGAGGTGACTTATCATGCACGTGCCTCATTTTGCACTGAGGCAAGTGCAACATGGACTAGAAGTTTTGTACTTTAGCACATTTGTTTCTGCCTGTACAGTCCTGCAATCTATCACATAGAAGAAGGCCTATTTAAAATCCAGACTCTGGTTTGAATTCCTTTTTTGCTCCCTGTGTGCGAGTCCTCCCTTGCTGCACTGTAACTCTTTCCCTGACCACAAGTGTGGCTTTCTGAGTGCTTTTAGGACAGCTGTTCTAAAGATGAAGATAGACTGGACCTTGGAACAGTCAGCCGCTTCTCTCGTTAAATTCTCTGCGTTAAATTCAGAGGGTCTGAGTTGCAAAGCCTTTTTAAATATCAAAATCCCGTGCAGAGAATTAGCATGATGTAGGATCAGCATCTTGCTTTTTGTTTAAAGGAATAGTTTTCATAGTTTTACTGGCATTGATGTAGATGCAATGGACGCTATCACACTCTACAGATCCTGTTGATGGTTGACATCCGGCTGATCTGGCAGGAAATGTACAGCTGCAAATGGAGGCAGTTGACAAGATAAGACAGCAGTCATAAAGAGGGTTAACAATCCACAGCAGGATGCAACATCTTAGGTATTTTCGGTGCCTGACTCTCCTCTCAGACGTCTCTTTGCCATGTTTCGTTTGACTCATACTTCTATAAAGGTATGGGAGGGTGAATGATGCATGGGTTTTTAGTTAACTTTATCTGAACTAACCCTTTGTTGCCGTTTCCCAGCTTCCTTTCCTTCACCATTGTGTGTCTTTGATTTAGAGCTTTCACCCAATCGCTGGTGAGGTAGAGGGAGGCCGGCCGGGGGGGGGGGGGGGGGGGTGGACAGACCGAGAGAGAGCGTCATGGGGGTG
>JAVQJF010079115.1:0-13475 GCA_036023855.1 Gadopsis marmoratus | reverse complement strand
ACACACCCAGAACTGAGAACTGAGAACTCACACAATGTGAAATACCAATATTCATATGTGCAATAATGTGCAATACTAATATTTATATGTGCAATAATGTACCTCACACAATGTCTGTTCTACCTCGCATATGTGCAATAATGTAAATTCTGTAGTTTTTGTATATATACACACACTTTTAGCTTCTATTTTTATTTTAGCATGCTATAATTATTTACTACTTGTTTTTGCACTATAACCTTTGCTGCGGTAACACTGCAGTTTCCCCACTGAGGGACTAATAAAGGTTTATATTATCTTATTGGTACTCATTTGGTTTGAACTCCACCAACTCCTGAGGGAAACATCCGTCTCTGCTAAATGCTGGAAGCACTTTACATCACAGCTCAACAATGGTAATAGTGGGGTAACATTTTGATAATAGAGGTTATAATTAAGTAATACCATGTAAATACCCTGATTCATGGTAGTATTACCTTGTATTACCCTGAAACATAAGGGAGTATCAATTTCAGCATTATAATATGGTAATTACCAATCTTGATTTCTAAGAATTTTCATGTGATTTTGAAGATATTACGCAGCCCATAATGTGAAAACATCAACCTATATTACCTCATTATTATCAGGTTATTACTCCAATAATGTCACAATATTACAATTTTTTAAAATAAAATATTGCACTGTATAAGCATTTTATTGTTAGCAGGTTAATATACTGTAACCAAAATATTAACGGAATTCGCTTATATAGCGCTTTCAACCTTACCGGTTCCCAAAAGCGCTTTTACAGATTGGTCTCGTTCACACAAGAATGGCGACGGAGCTACCAAGCAAGGACATGTGGACAGGAGGAGCTGGGATCAAACCGCCAACCTTAACCTTGGCATTAATGGACGACCTGCTCTACCTCCAGAGCCACAGCGACCTTAAAATATTACTATGCTATTACTAAAAAGCTTTTCCTTCTTGCTATCTTTAAATGTGTTAATATCTTTTGTTGTTGGCCCTTTGTTACATAAATGTCAGTCTAATATTATCCAAGCTAAACAAGATAATAGCTTGGTATTAACAAGCTATTACTTTGGTAATTACATGGTAATTACATTACTTAATTATTACCTCTATTGCCAAACTGTTACCCTACTACCACCAAATATTCATCAATTCAGTTCAATTATATTTATATAGTGCCATATCATAAAGTTATCATCAGAGCAGCTTTAAGTAATTAAACGGACTCCAAAGTTGTTCTTTAGTTACAAACTAATTGCAGACAGTTAGGTCTCATTAGCTTTTGGGATTGTTGTTTTTTTCGCCTGAATAATTGTAATAGCACATTTAAAGGAGCATTCTTGTGTATTTTTCAGAGTTTTAGCCATCATTCCTATCTGAAACTAAAGAATAAGAATGAACTTGCAATAAAACAACCGACGGTAGCTCTAACCGAACTCTTGGACCCCTCTTTCCTCTCCAGATCCTTGCCACTCACCCCTGCAGCTCGTCGTCAGACGGCGTGTACTTGGCGGTGATGTTGGCCAGGTCTCCAAAGATCTGGGCACTGTAGATGGTGAGGCACGAGAGCAGGATGAGCTCCTGCCAGGTGGAGCTGAGCAGGCAGGTGTAGTCCTCTATGGAGAGCTCGCAGAAGAATGGCAACTTCTTGATCCAGGAGATCTGGCGGAAGAGCAGCTCGTCTGCCAGGCGACACAGCAGGGCAAACAGCTCCACCTGTGTCACTTTGTACCTGGGACACACAAAAAGACACAGGATTGGGGTGAGGAGCGGTACATGACCAAAATAGCAGGTTGTGGTGTAAAACCCCATTTTGATTTATTACATCTTTAATGCTAAAGTGACCATGTCCACATTGTTACTTCACCACAGTAAAACTCAGGGCTTGAAATAATGCTTGCTTTTTCCCCCAGAATGCTACGTGGGCTGAATGACTGACAGAGACAAAATATCTCAACTCAAACGGCCGTTGGCCACTTCTTTAAAAACATTCAGTAGATTTTATGCAAGTAATAAATAACTAAAGGCAGTGAATTTTTAAGCATTTTTGTAAATGAAACAAACGGACCAGATTTAATTAAAAGAAACCGACAAACAGCCAAATTATGTGTACAACGCACTGTGTGCAGATTGTAATTGGTGGGCTAAAAACCCCTGCTATGGTCCTATAAATCACATTTTAATCACATGATGAAAGAACAAGCTGAAGCTTCCAGTCAGCATATAATGTATTTAGTGGGGTACATGGTCTGTGTTGCACCGCCAGAATGGGTAAATATATATTGGCTCACCCGTCTTCTATGAGCATAGGGGTCGCCAGGGGGGCCAGGTCTTCAGCAGCCACGAGCTGCAGCACCAGCGGATGGGACTGTGGGTAGAGGCTGCGGGGCTGGGGTGCCAGCAGGCCAGACTGGGCGGCGTAGCTGAACAGGTGAGGCAGGAGCTGGTAGTGTGTGGACATGGAGGTGTTGATGTACTGGTCCCTGAGGGCCGCAGTGTAGCCGTTCATTTCCACAGAGCGACTAGAGGCACAAACAGCTCAAAGGTTACTCACAGTGGTCCATATAGGGACATTTTACATGGTTTCTATGAAAGGGAAATACACTTTACACTTGTTTACCATCTTACTAGAGTCAGATCAGAAGATTGATGCACTTCATGTGTGTGTTTCCAGTACAGAGGATGCTTATAGTTTCCCCCTGCTTACAGTGTTTGTGCTAAGCTAGGCTAGGCTAAACACGTCCCAGACCCATTATATATCTGTACGGGACATACGGACTACTCTTTTAAACTGGATACCTTTAATATTTCTGCAGGGAAGCGTGGCGGTGCTCCAGTCTCCTTTGCGATTTTCTTAGAACCATGACGAAACTTTGCAGTTCATTTTACCTGCATACCAAAGCCCACGCCGCACATGCATTCTGTCATTGTTGTTCATTTCTGCTCAGTTTTAATTTGATAAAACAAGTATTTCTCTGAATAGCTATCAGGCTGCGTGGCTGCGGAGATAAACCTAATGTTTATACAAAATGAGACTAAAATAAATACCAGCATGCGACTGCCTAGACAATATTTGTCCTTGATGAGTGTAACTAGACAATGCGCTCGTCTCCATACCAAGAACAGCAGATAGCGCAGCGAGTTCTTTGTGTTTGCCATCATCGCCAAGGAGCTGCATATTCAGGCATTTTTCGGCTGATGAATACCTTAACTAAAGTCTGGGTGAGATGGGAATGAGGTGTTAGACTGTCAGGGCCGGCTCATTATCTCAATGGTGGGGCGAGTGCCAGTGCTGCGTGGTGGAGTAGATGAGATGAACAACTCACTTGGATGACAGAGTGGAGGCGGGTGACGGCTGGTTGCCCTCCGAGGCTCCGTTGCTGGGAGAGCTGTGGTCACTGTCGCCATTGTTGCCCCAGGTGTGCTCCGGGGCGTCCTCCTTGAACTCCTGGCCCGACATGATGCGCTCTATCTCCTCCTCTGTGATCTAAAACACACATGCACACAAAGAGGGATTGGGTTTTTATGTTATTTTTGGAGCTCCTGTGACAAAAAGCACTGTGTGTCGCAGTTCAATTGATTAGCATCGACTAGCACTGCGCTTCTTTTCACCAAAATGGTGAGGAGCAAGGACGAACTTGCACAATGAAACAGGGAGCTAGTGAAAGAATGAAAGGAGGCAAACAGGTATGGGTCTCTGTGTGTATGTGTATTTGATTGGCTGATGCACACACACACCTAAAATAATAGAATCCTTGCAACTCCGAGCCGGGAGAAAACACAGACAAAAGCCATTTTGAAAGGCATTAGCATGCCAGAAAATGTGGTATATTGTATCTGTGGCTGGGGTCAATTCACTTTCAGTTCTATCAATTCGGCATGTATACTGAAACAGCAATTCATTCCATATTAACGACAGAGAGGTTTTCCTTTCATTGCGGCTTAGGAATAAATTTAATGGAAGCGGGCGTTTCTGGGGTTTTTTTTTTTTGACTTGCTGAATTGAGCTGGAATGAATTGACCACATCCCTCCCCTGAATAGTGGCTCAGTGGTACTTAGTCTCATGTCACACATTGTCCTGACCATTTGTTCTGTCGCCAGTGTTAATAATGAAGCCAGTGCTGAATAGGGGAATAATCAGCAGCTGCATGATTATACCGATGATACAACAAGGTCAGGGCTCACCGCTTCACAAGTATTCCGACCCCCAAATCATTAGCCCGGCAACTCAGTGTTATTTAAGTGAATAGTTTGTGCTTTGAATGCATTCACAGTGGGCGAGCTAACTGGGGGCCTGAGACAGATGAATATGTATGGAGTGACTCGAAGCTGGCACGGGGTCAATGAATGTCACAAAAACAACATTTCAGGTAAATTTTTCAACATGACTTACCTGAACAGGCCCGATGCTTTTGTTCCTCCCTCCTGGCATGCCGTCCTCCCTGATTGCTACATGACAAAAAGAAAGAATAGAAAACTCACTCGACATGATTAGCATCATAGCTCTACCTAGTGGCTGAAATAAATCACACAGTGCTTTGCTTTTCGCTCCAGTTCCAGCCTTTAGTTTCCTGTTTCTGTCGGCTGGCAGAGATGGGGCATGTTTTTCTGCTGCGTGGCAATGGTTTGTTAAAAACTGGGAGTGAAGTAAATCCATGTAACGTGTCAAGACAAGCTTGCTTTGATCCAAGTATTTGGAGAATAAATCATATACAATGAGGGCATCAGGCTGGAGAAGCACTGGCGGGGTCACTTGCGATTTTCATCCACTAGGAGGCAGCATTGGCCTTGGCTCCAGTGGTTCCCCCACAGCCCTATCAGATGGGCCCAAGTACCCCTTTATCATACCCTTTTGATAGAAGGGGTGGCTGTATGGTACGGCTCAATGGTGCCTTTTTAGCAGTAGTGTGGTCGTTTCAACCTACACTACCATTACTTTTATCTTTTTGTTGTCTAGTCTGTCTTAATCCGCTTACAGCTGACTCAGGTTGTTGGAAAACTGAGGCGTGTCTTGTGTAATCACACGACCGCTGTTGATAAGTTATTGCGACAATAACTATAAAGATCAGCATCACACTAATTTGTAATCTTTCTTGTAATAATTGACTGATTCAACAAAGCCAGATTTAGTCACAATAAAGGTTTCGAACAACGGCAAACCACACTTTGATTCCTGAGGGCGAGGACACACCTGTCCAAAGACTGGATCTAGACTGAAGTGTGTAAGAAATACAAGTCAGCGATGGATTGTAGAAAACAGGATCCATCACCCCAAAATGCTGTTGAGCTGTCGGCCCACCACACAGATGATTGACTGGACTGCATATTTTATGAATGTTTTATGGGACCATTGGTTGTATTTTGTTTTATTATGTTTATGTTGTATGTAAATGTTTCATTACTCAAGCTCTCATCCATAAGAAGACGTACAATTAAAAAAAGTCTTTCATTTCTGTTCGACAGAGAAAACTTCAGTCAGATTATTTAAAGATGAAGATCTGAACCGTTTGGGTAATCCAAAAAACTAGGTTGGACCATTACAGGGTTAAAATGAAGACAGAAATTATGTCCCTGTGATGCGTCCGTCCACACTTCACCTTTGCGGTTCATCCCCATTTGCAGACACTTGAGCAGGCGGCAGTACTGGCAGCGGTTGCGCTGCTTGCGCGACATCTCGCAGTTCTTGTCGCGGCTGCAGCGGTACACGCGCTTGTTGCAGATGCTGCGCTTGAAGAAGCCCTTGCAGCCCTCGCAGGAGATGATGCCATAGTGCAGGCCGGTGGCGCGGTCTCCACAGATAAGGCAAGTACGCTGGTCAGCTGGATCATCTGCAGAGGGGAAGAAAACAAACACAGATTTCAGAAACGTTTCCACCCCACTCCTTCAGCCGCACCATTTAAAAATAAGTAAAAAAATAGTGAGTGCAAAAACCTTGCTGAAGGCACAGGTTTTTAATTGAGCTCATGGGGGCGGTTGGGGCTTAAGCGTTAGCCAGGTGCTGGCTAATCCAAAGGATTCTTAAGCTCCAACTCTCATTATATGAAAGTGGAGGTGTAACAGGCAGCAGGACGGAGAGCGGAGACGTCTTGTGTATGTTTTATTCAGCAGCTTTTATGAGAGGAGGCAGCAAGTTAAAACGACACGACTGATTTGTTTACCGTCTCTCCTTTCTCCTCCTCTTAACAGCAGTATCGCATGAAGAGGCCCCTTCTTAGGAAGCCCTCTGAGACCTATTACTCTGTCTAAATTGATGTACTATGTCAAATTTTGCAATCAATTTGTGACAAATGGTTCAGGGTGTTTCAATTTTGATCTATCCATCTATAGAATCCTTTAAAAGTCTCATTTTGTAACTTGTCCTTCCAATTTTAACAATGAAGTCGATCAAGTGCTTTGAAATCCACCAGGACCAGTCCATATCTTTGCCTTGATGTTCCACACAGGCGCTCTCTCTCGACCAATAACATTCACCTTGTTCCCTAAAAGCTGAACACGTGTGAGGGGATATTCGGGGGCTCGGGGGGGAATCGGGGCTCACAGCAAGATCGTCGTGTGGCACAGGATGTCCTTAACACTATCCATCCAAAATGGTAGTAGAAATGATGCAATGTGGGTTTATAAAGGCTGGCTGGCTGCTTGCTGACCATGAAAGAATGAGACATTAAGGTGGCAAGTAAAGGAACCAAAATCTTCCAAATTCCAAACAATCCGATTGTGGACGTTTGGATGTATGGGAGAACATGCGTGAGTTGGGAGAGGATCAATGGGAGATGGATTGCATTGAGGACCTTCGTTGTGAAGTGACTTTACTAATCATGAAGGTGTTCTCAAACTGTAAAGACAGCAATATGAGAAAGCTGTGGAAAATGTCTCTCTTAATCCCCATCTAGCTCCAGGCCACATAATCAAACTCAGTGAGGAAGCTGAGAATTAAGTCAGAGCGCATTCTCTGCCATCCACGGTGTTAAGCTTTATCACACGCCCCCCCCCCCTCCCTTGCTAACAGCCGCGGCAAGCAGATGGCTGCATGGTTACAGAGAAAGGCCTCGCTGTGTAAAGCCTGGCTGCAGCAGGAATGCGTCCTGCCGCTGATCTGTGTCTAAGCTCAACCGGGATCAAACATATCAGTACTAGACAGGAGGTTAGACTGATACAACATGCAGACATGTCCGACATGAGGGAGGTTCCATCCGAGCCCCAGCGGTGGTCTGCATGCTTCTTTTACAGGCTGATCCACCCAGACGGGACCTGAGAAAACACTGACTATCTGTAACATTGGTTGCATGAAATGTGAATTTGAAAAGAGGGAATAGCTCCAAATAACTTCTGTGGGTCAGTGGAAAAATACATCTGGATTTCGTCTGTGCAAATGGATCGGCGGGGTGAGGTTTGTGATACAGGGAACATTGAACAGGCAATTTCAAAATACTGAAACGTCGTACCAGAAACTACTAATTAGGTACACCACCAACAATGTGATGGTTCTTGAGGTAGAGATAAGATATGACATAAAAACTGCTACAGATTCTGCCATTTGAGTTCATTTCTAAAAAGGTTTTACTTTCTTTTTTTTTTTTTTTTTAAATCAGTAGACGAAACCATAGACGCTAAATGGCTAGTTGAAATCAGAAAAACGGCTGCATAAGGCCTTTTGTGTCACCAGAGGGAGACTGATGAATAAATGTCCTCAAGTGATGTCACTGGAGTCAGCTGGGTCTGACTACAAGTTTGAAAATGAAAAACATCTGTTGGTGTGGAGTTAGAAAGGAGTGAGCTTATCAGACCCCTGTCACGAGAATAAATCAATCCCTCTCCGTCATTAGCCTGACTATGTTTTTTGTCTGTCTTTTAAAATATGCTTTCTACCTCAGCTGGGACTCCCACAAGGCATTGCAAAATAAAGCAGAAGGCCACGAGACCTTTAGGCTTTAAAAAAAAAAATTTCACTTTTTGGATGAACTGGTCACAACATGTAGACCCATGTAATGACGTGGGGGGGGGGGGGGGGGGAAGGGTGCAAGTAGACAGTAGCTAAGGGGTCAAAAGTCAAAAAGGTTTGGAGACACTGTTCTGCCTTCATCTGCTATTTTCATTGCTTTGGCCGCAGCAGTTGTGCAACACCAGATGCATAAAACACCGTGTATTCATGACTATATGCACAAAGACACAAATGTGCATACGCAAGCTTCTCATCAGCCACACGTGCACATGGTTCTGTTAAATATAACTGGACGCACGTGCACAAGACTCACAGTTCAGGAATTGACCATAAACAGGGAAATAATGGCTCCCGTGTAAATAAAAAGAAAGATACAATTCATCACTCATAAGTGATTTAAAATTAAGTTTACAAATGAGCTTTTGAGTGACATTTTACAGAACAGAGTAGACCGCAAAATAATAACAGTGAGTGACATTGGCAAACAACTCTAACAAACAATGTTTTACTCTTTTCAAATTCTATTTACGTTCCACCTTATGTCACCGCATGTACGCCTGGTCTGAAGTGTGCGTGAGGTGCGCACATTCTCACCGCACCTTCTTCTTTTATAAATACCAGTTTATGTGTTGGGGAAATGGCGTATGCATGGATGTTGTGCGCACGCACCGTCATTACACTGGGTGTTTTGGATGATGTGCACCAATGTTCAGCGAGTGTGAGGAAGGCCTTCAATGGATCTATTCTCCCTACGAAGGCATCATTTAGTGCGCAGGACTCCTCATTCTCTTCCAACAGTCGGCACAGCAATTACTAACAGGCCCTTTTCAATTTCAACATTATCTCCTTTGTTACTGCAAATGGTCAAACTTTTTGTTGCATGGCAACCAGAGTCTTGGAACGCTTGTGATTTGAGCTGTTCTCGAGTCCTCTCCCAGCCCAGGCTTGCAGTTGTTCTGCTTGAGCAGGAGATAAAAAAGCCTCCTGCAGGTATCTGATCAAAGGCTGAGGAGGAAGCAGGACCCACTGGATGCTGGCTGACGTAAAGGTTTGCAATGTCCTACTAAAGTAAGGCCATGGACACTATAAACACGGGAATACATGTGGAAAGCAGCATGTGTGCTTTCATGAAGAGCTTGCAAATGCGCAGCCACAAAGACGGGATGAAGTAGACATTAAAGGTTTGAGGCTGCTGTCCAGCAGGTTAAAGCTGCCTGTTGAGCCTGGAGATTAACCCGGGACATCTGATTAATGTAAGACTCTATGTAATGCATCAAGCGGCACTACACACAGGCGGGACTTCTACCCTCCTCTGTGGCTGGAATAATGGTAGGTTTCCTACATGGCTCAATGTACGGTGCAAGGAGCTGACCGTACGGAGGGGGTTCACTGCCTGCTGGTGCATCATTGTGGGAGGATTTACTGCATGCATTACTCCTTTTAAATACTCTACTGACTCTAATCATTCTGTTGGTCATACAGGACCGGCCAGATATTGTGACACACTTTCCTTTGCTCTGGATTGTGGTTTGACTTAGACATGCTTCCTTTGCATCTGCATGAGACATTTTCTGCTCCAAATAAAATCATGTGCTACCATTCATTCTTATTATATTCTAGTGCTTTTTATATAATGCTGCTTCTGAAACGGTTTCATTTAAAATAAATTAAAGCTTCAATGAAGGTATTGTACGTTTTAGAACATCTTTGCTTGATTGTTGAGCTGCAACTAACCATTATTTCTATTTTCAGTTATTAATCAATCTGTTGAATCTTTTTTTTTCAATGAATGGATTCATCACTAGTCTAAAATAGTGCCTATTACAGTTTTACCAGAGTCCACCAGGTGCTGGCCTCAAATTGCTCGCAAATCGCAGAGAAGCTAAAACCAGTGATTGTTTTTTTTTTTTAATTACTTAAACGAATAATGATCAACTGACTAATCGATTAATCAGCTTATCCTTTTTGCCCTATTTGATGGACACAATCATGTCTGAGCCCATCAAGGGCAGTTAATTTGGATTTTCTGGCTGGGGTAACATTCAAGGCCATAATGTTGTCCACTCACATCCAAGAGTCACCACTGGCCTTGGGGAAACCCTACGGCTGATGTCACAGATGCTGCATGCATGTTTTGTAACCTCGCAAACACTTCGGGGGGGAAAAAACATGTTTCAGAGTGTGACTCTTGAACCCGAAGCAGCTATAGAGTCCCACACACATGCTGCAGATGACACGGTTTACCTCCTGGGACATGGCTGGAAGAAACCCGATACAGGGACTGCTTGTCAGTGGTTGACCTAGTCACCCATCGCTGATTAAAAGGTGCAGTGTTTTGACAATAAACAGGCCAAAGCAGCAACATCTTTAATATTCAAATGAGCAGGATTAAACGTTGTGTGTGTATAATTGAAAGGGCCAGCTCATCACAGGCATGTGACTGAGCTGAGAGCTAAGCCTCCCAGAGAGAGGGGCTTTCATAGCTGGCTGCAGGGTTCATGTACTAAAGGTAATTAGGAGGAGGGGGGGGGGGGGGCATGGTATAAAGCCTCTCCTAGATAATGAATGGTGAATAGAAAGGCCAGAGGCAGATTACCATTTAAATGGTGTGGGGTTTAAATTTGCTACCTGCAGGGGCAGCCATACTGTACGGAGACAATGGGGCGTCACACGGTGAGCCCATCCTGGGATTAGAACTCCACTATTTTGGTGATTAACTCTACACGGCACAAGTTAAGAGGAAATACCACTGCTGCTGGTGTCTCATGTCAAAGAAATCTTTAAAAATTTTTTTTTAACAGCACGCTTCACACAGATGATTAACATTATTATTACTATATTATTTTATTATTATTGTAAAGGTAGGAGTATAAACAAGAATCTAATGATATTCATTGATTATAAGAAAGATCATTGATTACAAAAAAAGTGAACGATGCCCATCATGATTTTCTAAAGCCATCATCAAATGACTTGTTTTGTCCAAAACCTAAATATATTCATTTTATTGTCACATAAGTCAAAGAACAGCAGGACATCCTCGCTTTAGAGAAGCTGGAACTGGGACTCCTTGGCATATTTGCTTGAAAAATAACTATAACATACATTACATATAATATAATCTAAATATAAACAAAATTATGTGAATACAACTCCATGAAAGGACAGGATCACATGTAATATGTGAATTTACCTTCAAAGATGTCCAAATAAAGCTAACATGCTATTTTTAACTGTTAGACCCTTACGATTAAGTCGGACATGATATTTTTACGGATTCGTCACACTGGCAGTATATTAAGGTTTCTGTTGACTTGGCTGTGCCTTGTGCCTGGATCATTTTTACAACATTATTTTCATCATCACCATTTTTCCTTTTTAAAATGGCCAAGAAGATGAGAATCTAATCTATTGCTACATATAGTATATTTTTAATATTCATGTAACCGCTGCAGTTTGTGAAAGTTCCACAGAGAGGACGGTGAAGAGGCACGTGAAGTTGGCGAGTCCTCTGTATTCGTTTTCAAGAGCTCTGAATGAACTTCAGGCTGTGTGACAGAGCGTGCTCTCAAGAGCGAGTTGAGGGGCAGTTCAGCACCGACTCCGCTAAACTCAATAAAGAGCTTTTCAGCTGCTAAGCTTCAGAATAAACCAGAGCGTCACCCCGATGAAGCCCGAGAAGGAAGACCCAGTAAACCTCTCGCCATCAATCTATACTCACACGGCACCTCCAGCTGAAAACTACGCTTCTACTGTATAGTTACTGTAAGGAGAGCCTAGCATGAGGCCGTATGAGCGACCCTGGCATCATAAAACACGAGGAGGAAGATCAAATAAATGACAGCCACCTCCTCAGCCAGCCATTTGTCAGCCCATGTGCTCATTCAGAGAACACATTAAAACCATATATTTCACCGGCCACGCTCTGTGAAGCGCCTGACTTCCTTCAATGAGCTCAAAACACAATGGCTGTTAGTTGCCTACACTCGGGCTTTATTTGCCAAATCTATCACCCTTTCTTTCAAGTGCATGGCCACCATATAAACCGGCTGATTCACACCTTCACACACTTGATCTCAGATTGTCACGTCCTATGACTCCTCCTCCTCCTGCCTGCAGATGACAGTTAAATATTCATGACATTTACCAAAAGGATTTCACGTTGTAAAGGCTCCGTCTGCAGCATGTTTGACCCTCAGTCTGGTGCCGTTTCTAACAGTTAACGTAACTCTTCAGAACATTAAACACAAGTCTGAATTCAACGCAGTACCTGAGGTGCACAGGAAAAGGATAGAAGAAGGTCAGAAGTCAACCAATTGGACGATTTTATAAATCTTGAGACTGAATCGGGAAAAGAAAATCTATCAACCTAAAGGCTAAGAGTCTCCTGGCTTGGTACACTTTGAATATTTCGTTTCTGCTCCTTTCACTGAACACTTAATATAGTTTCTTTATTCTATTGGTGCTTAGTGATCCCGTCTTTGTATTTAACATAGCTGTAACAGAACCTTTTAACTCCATACCTTACTGCAAGAATGAATTCACTTTTCATGGGGAAAAAAAAAAAAGGTGGTAGGTGACTGACTTTGTATTTCTTTTCAATGTTTGTTTTTGTGTGCTTAAAGGTAAAGTATTACTGTCAACTGATTGCTTTAATCATCTAAATATGTCTTATTTCAATATATTTGAATAAGAACGTTTTGTGTTCTGTGAAAAACGGAAAACGGAAAACACGATGGTGACCGAGGTCAACAGTCACTCTGCCAGAGACCTATGTTTGAAAGAACAGACATTACTCACTCACAGCAGAGGCTTTAAAGGGTAATTTCGCCAATTTTACACATAAGGTCGGTTTAAATCCGGACTAAAAGTCAGGATCTCTCAGCCTCTGCTGCTTCCCTTTAGACCATTCTTTTCTTTTAATTCAATTTGACAGAAATGCAAAACTAAATCTTAAGTAACCCTTTCATGTGTTCATCATTTCATCATTGTAAATGGTTTATGCATAGCTTATAGTAGATTTTGCCTCCATGTCCTACATGCTAGTGAATCTGTAAGCATATACGGTTGTTACATTTTTTTTTTTTTTTTTTTTTTAAATGGAGTCTGAGACTGTGGCTAAATTTAGGAGGTTGTCCCCACAATTAACGTAAGAATCTTGAATGGTAACATTCTTCATTTTGGCGCAATAGTTCCCATTTACAGAAAGGGCGTTTTAGTTTAAAGAACTGATCAATGAAGCAATATTCAGATTGTGGATTTATTGGCAGGTCGTAAAAAGTAGACATGATGATGAATCCCTCCCGAAGTGACAATAAAGAGTTATAAAAGAGCTGCTTCATCTTGAACTCCACCCTCTGTTTCTCTCTCTAGCGTGGGTGCAGGAACCCCCAATGCTCTGTGTGGGGGGGGGGGGGGGGGGGGGGGGGGGGGGGGGGGGGGGGGGGGGGGGGGGGGGGGGGGGGGGGGGGGGGGGGGGGGGGGGGGGGGGGGGGGGGGGGGGGGGGGGGGGGGGGGGGG
>JAVQJF010079114.1:0-14116 GCA_036023855.1 Gadopsis marmoratus | reverse complement strand
ACATGTTCAGTTTCCTGACTGTTTGTAGTCTTTTTATCCTTTTTAATATCCTCTATAATATAATGTTCAAAATATGGGGGCGAGCGTGGGGGCCAGTCAATGGTATCAGTTCCTTCGTCCTCCAGGAACTGCCTGCATACTCTCTCTACATGAGGCCACATTGTCGTGCACCAGGAGGAACCCAGGACCCACTGCACCAGCGTAGAGTCTGACAGTGGGTCCAAGGATTTCATCCCGATACCTAATCACTGTCACTGCTGTTGTCCAGCCTGTAGAGGTCTGTGTGTCCCTCCATGGATCTGCCTCCCCAGACCATCACTGACCCACCACCAAAGCATCCTGCTGAACGATGTTACAGGCAGCATAACGTTCTCCACAGCTTCTCCAGACCCTTTAACGTCTGTCACATGTGCTCAGGGTGAACCTGCTCTCATCTGTGAAAAGCACAGGGCTCCAGTGGTGGACCTGCCAGTTCTGGTGTTCTATGGCAAATGCCAGTCGAGCTCTACTGTGCCGGGCAGTGAGCACAGGGCCCACCAGAGGATGTCGGGCCCTCAGGCCTCCCTCATGAAGTCTGTCTCTGATTGTTTGGTCAGAGCAGCAGATACTCCTGCTGCTGGGTTAAGGACCTTCACGAGTCTGGTCAAGTGGATGCGGACCGCTTGCTGCTGCTGCTGCTGTTAATGTAATTATTAGTGTAGCAGTTGTTGTGCTGCTGATACTATTAGTTGTTTATTTTAACAGCAACATTGTAACTGCCATTGCTTTACATCTGTATGTGGAATTGTACTGTGATACTGTGTGTTCTCTTTCATCCTGCTCTCACTCTTGATGCTATACTCTGCTTAAAAAGCGTTCCTTTAATTTTTTTGAGCAGTGTACATGCAGATTGATTTACTGACCAATGAGGGAATATCAAACAGGCTGCACTGAAACTATTGTGGGTCAATCGTGTGGATCATTATTCTACTCTGATACTAAACTCACTCTTAACATGCAGTCTGTCTTTACTGACAACAGAAAACAAGCTAGATTTAAAAAGGATTGTGGGACACAAGAAGCCCCACTGAGTCAAAAGTAAATGGACTCTATCTTATATAGCGCTTTTCAACCGAACCGGTTCCCAAAGCACTGTAACAGTAATCTAAGGTAGAACAGTAGTCTAATTCACCCATTCACACACACCGATGGAGACACAGTTGCCATGCTGGCCTCCACCGGGGGCAACTTGGGGTTCAGTGTCTTGCCCAGGGACACTTCGACATGTGGACAGCAGGGGCTGGGATCGAACCACAAACCCTGGGGTTAATGGACGACCACACTACCCCCTCAGCCACAGCCACAGCCACCCCACGTGGCTACCCCATGTAGAAAGCATTGTTGCCAGAGCTCATGCTTTTTCAGGCATTATATTTGTATGTTTTATATGAAAAGGTTTTGATTTAGTCATCAGTACCTATGATCATTTGAATTGTCATCCAATTTTCCCATGCTTTATTTTATTCAGTTATATTTTACATTTAATCCTGCCAATTTGTAGTATACTATGTATGTGCACACATACATCCATGTTTAAATATGAATATATACCACATATATCAGTGTGTTTGCTCTTATTCAATTCATTTCAGTATTTATATAGTGCCAAATCATAACAAAGTTATCTCAGGGAACTTTTACATGCAGAGCAGGTCTAGACCGTACTCTATTTACAGAGACCCAGCAATTGTGATACATATACAGTATTTCACATTGCATATGGTATTTCCTGTTAAATGAAATGTTCCTTGTAAATCAGGTGTTAAAAATTGAAAAAATGTCTGAATCTCAATGACTCAGTGCATTTGTTTCAATGTTCAGTTAAAGGAACATAATATCTAATTGGCTACACAACCCACACATTTGAAATTGCCATGATGACCTCTGGTCCTTGAAGCCCACTCTCCTCACCACTGGTGTCAGTATACCCCCATAGTTGTGCTTTCCAAACAGCTCATCATTCTTACCCCATAGGAAAGAAAAAGCACCCAAAGCCCCCGTGAACAACCCACAGAATATTTATATTTTCTGTTACACCCGCTATTGCTTTCTCTTTCACCATGAAAGGACCGAGCACATTACTTCCTCTCACATCAGAAATACATTACATGTGTGACTGGGGGGCGGCTTTTGTAACTGCGGTACAGTGAAGAACAACTTCTTTCCTCCTGTCACCCCGCCCCCCTGCCCCCCCCCCCCCCACACACACACACACATACAGAAAGAGAGAGAGTGTGTTCCAGGCCAGGGGCACAAACAGGAACAGATGAGTCAAACCGTGAGAAACAGGGTTTCAGCTTTGGACACCTTTGTGTGTGAGGGACAGAAATATACTTTAACTGCTCTTGACTTGGCCTTTTAATTCCAATAAGACGGTTGCTCATTTGTTTGTGAAGGGTAGTGGGGTAGCTGCCTGGAACTGGTGTCATTTTATGTAATGTCACATGTATTACTGTTTCAGACTGTATGGTGTGAAAATTACATTGTCTTCTCACTGGAACTTTTCAAGGAAAATCATGTTCCTATTTTTCTGTTTGCAGTTTCACTTGCGGTGTGGCAGCGTGTGACTGTGGAAAAAGGTCAGACAGTCAACTTGAGATGTCCAATTAGAAATGATCTCAACACCAATAAGGACTGGAAGAACCCTGAAGGATATATTATCTTCTTCAATCACAGTAAAGGTAAAGATGACATATCTTGTGCTTCAGTCACACCAACAACTGTATGGGCAGCAACACAAGTTGTCTGATTTTTGGGCCAAAATTGCAAGAATCTCTGACGTTTAAATTATTTTTCCTCACTTGTTCCAGGTATGAAGGACAAGCGCTACAGCATCAAGAAATTGTCTGAGTCAGAATTCACCATCAGTATTTCCAATGTTACCTTCAAAGATGGAGGCATCTACAAATGCTCTCAGTATAGCCGTCAGGCAACAGAGAAGAAAATAGAGGTGACAGTGTTAGGTGAGTATAATATTGGGTCACAGATTATATTATTGTGGAATCCACCAAAGATATAAAATTAACAATGATTCAGTATCTTTCCTGCCAGAACTATAACCTTCCAACCTAAGTTGGATGAGCACTTCATAATACTGCAATAACATTTGCTTTGGTGTTGATTCTTTTAAAGGTCCCCCAAAAATGATGGTAGCAAAGCATGAAGAACAGACTGTCATAAAATGCACTGCTGAGGGGAACCACCATCCTCCCCAGATCTTCTGGAAAATGGATCATGGGCCTGAATTTCTTTGTAAGTTGGTAATAACTAAAGTTGTGAACTAAGAATAAATTGCAAAAGCTACATTGTAATGAAGAAGTGAACCAAAGTGAGCCATAGGTAACATAACATAACATGCATTTCACGAAGGGTCATCATCTGTCATCTTTTGCTGCATGTTTGTGGTGTCTCTTTAGCACTGTTATTCTGAACCTCAGGGGAAATATGTTCCTACTTAAAGACGCCGGTCTGCACTCTGCTCTTTTTTTGATGAGATATTTTTGTCTTGAAGCACAGTGACTGGCACAGCTGTTTTAGCGTGATGAAAGCAATGTGACCTCCTGATTGAAACATTTAATTTCATCCAATTATTGCGTGTATAAGTGCAGTGCACATATATGAACAAAAATAGCAGGTATACTTGGACACTCGTCTTTATTTTTAAACGCCTATTATGGTCATTGCAATTGCACTTTTGTAGGCGTATCAACATTTGATTCAGCAACCACAGAGTGGGCTCATCTCTTGATGTCACTACCTCCCACAGTTAATGTAATCTTTACCCATATTTGGTGGATTAGTGGGTTGTCAGATGTTGTCTCAAGGCCTGGTGACAGCATTTAAATTCCTTTTTGATAGTCCTTTAATAACAGAGATTAGTGGTTCAAAACATCTTTGGAAAGTATAAATTGATCAAAGGTCTCCACAGTGTCATATTATGATGATTCTTTGACTACTAATGCGAGCAGATACACCTGCTTAAAAATTGATACTAATGACATCTCTCCCATTCCACAGCGCATGTGCAAGTCCTACAGGAAGATAAAAAATATGTCTCAATGGCTATGTTACATGTTCGCCCAGTGGAGAACAGAGTCACTGTGAAATGCCTTGTTCGTCATCCAGATCTGCACACACAGCCTCTGATGAACTTTGTCAAAATTGGACGAGATTGTGAGTAGTTAATTTAATCTGAAAATAATTCTCTCTGCCAGTCGTTCTCCCCAGCTTGAATTGTAGTGACTGTATCTTTAGAAAAGCTTGTTTCAAATATTCACCAGCAGAGAAAATTAATAATAATGACGCTTGTATTAACCAAAATGTTACTTGAATTTTAAGTAATTTGTTTACTTGAATGTACTTCTGCATAATGGGTGATATTTGAGGAACTGTGAAAGCGTAGAGGTGTTGTCACAAAACAGGGAAGGTACTGGAGAGGGGATTTTCTCATTTCTCCTGCTCCATGACACTGTCCACAGCAGACCAAAAAAATGGCATTTGTAATTTCCTCTTTCTGTATGTTAGAAATAGTCTGGTTTCCTATCTGGTTTCCTGTATTCAATTGAAATAAAGCAGATGTATGATTAAAAAATTTCACTTTAAATGCTTTTCCTTTAATTTAATTCAGTTTCTGCTTATTAATAATGTAAACCCCCTCTCTGTCACAGCAACAAAGTCCCGCCGCACGACCACGACTAGTTCACCCACAGCTCAGCCTCATGGGTCAACAATGCACTTTGCAACCAGAGATGTGAATGGGCCTTCATCAGAGAGCTCATTAAAGTTATCAACCATTCCCTCCAATCAGCTGTTTTCTTCCAATGAGCCAAAGATGGTTACATCACCCACTGGATTTCCTCTGAACCCTGTTACATCCACAGGCTCACAGCTCAGCACTAGTGGTGAGTGAAACTGTTTTCATTTTTATGGCACATAATCCTCCATATTGGCCTGTCGCCCAATGTTAGCTGGGATTGGCTCCAGCCCCCCCCCCCCCGACCCTTCGGGATAAGCAGTATGGATAATGAATGAATGAATGAATATTCCATAGCAGATGAGGGACACAAAATAAACCGTCCTAAAAAAGAGTAGAAGAGATTTAACAGCAACAACAAAAAAGTTATTTTAATGATACATGGCAGAATACGTTCCACATCCGTACAAATTGTAAATGATGCCATGCCTAAAACACTCAATAATCATAAAGAATGTTGCATACAATGTCTACACATAGAGTATCTAAAAAAGGGAAACTATGCATCATAAATAATGTCGACAAATAAACCTACATCCCTTATTTATTGCTTTGCATAATAAATGTATACAATATTAAACAAACTTTCAATTCTCAATTCAGTTTTATTTATATAGCCCCAAATAACAATTCAATTCAATTCAGTTCAATTTTATTTATATAGTGCTATATCATAGCACATAGCACTTGTTAATATAGAGCAAGTCTAAACCAACCCTATATGTATAGACCCAACATTTCCACCATGAGCAAGCGCTAGGTGACAGTGGCAAGGAAAACCTGCCTTTTAACAGGCAGAAACCTCAAGCAGAACCAGGCTCTGGGTGGGCGGTCATCTGCCTCGACCAGTTGGGTAGAGAGAGAAAAAAAAAAGAAGTCATCTCAGGGCACTTTTCATATAGAGCAGGTCTAGACCGTACACTTTATAGTATGATTATCCACAATACATTTCAATGTATATCAGTTGCTTAACCACCACTGTAGTTGTGGTACCACAAGATCTGTTTACTGTGACGGAAGTCTCAGAGCATAGTGTGAAACTCAAGTGTTTGGTGTATTCATGACTTCTGAGGATGGAACTGTGAGGCTCCATGTAGATGAGGAGCTTTTCTAAGATATACAGCGCATCATCAAAGATTTGAAATTCCAGCTTGAAAAACTGCCGTTTACATTTTCTATTTGACCCCAGAGGGTTCAACTTTAAACACGAAAAAGCAGGTTGTCAGAGCTAAATCCATTTTGACATCAAATGTTACACAGAACCTTACAGTTCCCAGCTTCTTAAATCATTTTCAGTTATTCATCTGCTTGTCTTCATTCAATACCGAAACAGTTTTCATTAGGAAATTAACCTTTTCTGACATCATGAGCTTTATTTATCAAAATGTCCTAATTTTTTGTATGTAACTGAAGAACCTCTGTATTAGCAGGCTCAATCAGGAAGCCGAATGACACCATCAGTAATGCGACAAGCACAACAGGTATGATATCCAGTGTACTGTACTGTAAGCTCATATACAGAACTATTCTGGACAAATGTCTGTCTAATGCCATCTAGTGGTAATTCTGAACAACTGCAATTGAGTTGTTCCATTTAGAAAACAGGGTTGACTTAAGTATACTGCAACTTATTTAAGTCCGTTAATTATTGTGTCTTTCTTCTTAATAATTCCATAAAGGCTGGGCATCTGTCTCTGAGATAACTGAGGGGATTGCAGACTATAACCACACAGAGGGAAACATAACAGGTAAATTCATACTGTTAACAGTACCAGTGTACTGGTTAAGACTAAAATTGTCTTCCTCTAGTATGAAAATTATATTTAGATAACTATCTTGTCGCATGCACATAGTAAGAATGTGTAATAGGCTGATTATGATTTTGCTGAACTAACTACAAGCATGCTGTCTGTTCCCAGGGAGCATTAATGACCCAAAGATGCAGATAGAAACTCAAAGTTCATCTTTACTGGTCTTCCTGGTGACATGCCTGATATTTTGTCTTCTGGTGGTGGTCATTTTTTTTGCCATAAAGCTGAGGAGAGCGCACATCACCTGGAAGAAAGGTAAGCAGATCATATTTCCATTTTGTGCCTGGTATCTAATCACACCAACATTAGACTGAAGCTGCTGATAGTTTGAACGTTAAGTCAGGGCCATAGATTTATGAAGCAAATCCATTGTGCTGCTGCATGTGTGAAATATCTTCCCATAGCTGAAGAATGCTTCAATGAACTGTAAAATACATAGGCTTTCTTATTAAGACCTTGTAGTTACACCACAAAGCCACAAATAGCCTTTCTTTCTTAAACGTATTTTAAGAGAACATATGACAGTTTTTATTGTTACAGAGAATGACGACTCGGACCCATCGGAGGAGAGCAATAAATCAAAATTAAGCCAGGAAGAGAAGAACGCCCAAGGACAAAAGCGACGAGGTACAAAGATGATTCAGCACTCATTATAAGGCTTCTGACCAGAAGGAATAAAGAAAAGCATTTGTGCCAGCAGAGACTGTAATGCAACTGCAACTCCTTCTGCTCCCATGACATGCTTTGTGAATCAAAACATGGATAATTTACAGAAAATATGGGCTATGGGCTGAAATCCAAAATTATGAGCTTAATTCAACACTTGCAGTCATTTTATATTAAAAATATATTAAACCTTTACTACCTTTTTAACCTTTTAATTATTGGGTCTCTGTACAAAGAGTCAGTCTAGACCTGCTCTACATGAACATGTGCTATGAGAGAACTTTGTTATGATATGGTGTTATATAAATAAAACTGAATTGAATTTAAACCGAACCTTTACATTAACTTCTGGTCAACCCTTCTTTTAGTCTACAATAAGCATCTGTATTTTTGTACATATATTTGTATATTCTCATTGTTTTATTAATGGCCCATTGATGACCAATGTCCCATTAGTTGACACACACAATGTCAACAATATATTGTAATGCCTTCGGAATACAAAGGGACTATTATTTGACATGTGCTGACTTATCACATTCAGTTTCATTTTAAACCAGGCCTACTTAATTGAGTTCCTAAATTAATTTATTTAAGAAATCCCTTATTTTCTTTCACACATTCAATATCATCAT
The DNA here is from genome assembly GCA_036023855.1 of Gadopsis marmoratus. NCBI lineage: Eukaryota > Metazoa > Chordata > Actinopteri > Centrarchiformes > Percichthyidae > Gadopsis > Gadopsis marmoratus. Next base: position 6,212 of record JAVQJF010079114.1, on the reverse strand, counting down.
GACAAATTCAACTTTATGCAGTTCAAGCACAGTTTCTGGCACAGTCTGTGGTATTCCACAGAAAAATGGCCACTGTGTAAAGAAGTAACGTGTTTCTGTAATGAATCACTGATTGTGAAATGCTCTCTCTCACAGGGCTTGTCAACACCGCATTCACCCAGTACGTCATTGAAGAACCAACACCGATAACCTCAGTGACAAAAGCAGCTGCAGTGGCAACAACAGGGAGGGAAAATAATGAGCAGACTTCTCAACCTCAAACCATAGGACAAACTACAGCCAAATGTGACATAAAGGAGACAGAGCTATAACAATCTGTAAAATGTGTATGTTTACACAGTTAAGAATGTGGTTGCTTATAACTGTAGTATAGTACTGTACCATGTAAATACTGTATACATTGTGTTTAAATGAACCAATAAATTATATTTTGTTAGAACATTATGGCATACTTTGTTTGCATATGGATAAGTGATGTTTAAGGGAAATATTTATGATTTACCTCTATCTATTGTGAGTTTTTCCATAAAGTAGCATGTGAAATCTTCATCTCCATACAATTGTAGCCTACTACACACACACTATTGAGATGATCAAAATATTTTTACAAGCTTCAATTAGTTTTTATAGAACAGGGCTGATTCAATTTAATACTTCCTCAATAACATAAGAGTATAAGCTCACTATATTGTCTAATCATATGCCTAAATACTTCATATAGATATAAATTCTTGGATGAAAATGTCGTTTTCCTATAGATATAAATTATTGGATGAAAATGTCAGATGGGCAGAAATGAGTAGTCGTCGTCCGTACATTGTGCAGATGATTGGGGTTAATGGATCACCACCTGTGCAGCGGCTAACCAGCTCTGAGTGGGAGCGTGTCGGACCTATCAGTCCTGGTGTGCGTGCCAGGAAAGAGGAGGAAGCGATTGGAGAGAGACTGCCTGCATCTTCAGGTGACTGGATGAACAGCAAAAGCAGCAGCCCCCTCTTCTCCCTGCATCACAGAGCATGCTCATCACCAGGTTTCTGTAAACACTGGAGGCCCTCTGCCGGAGGAACTAGAGAAAAACCTCTGAGCCACACCACCATTGCCTCTAAAAATGTGTAGTATAGAAATTTTTGTGAAAACTATATCATTATTTTATTAGGGGGAATTAAATAACTTCAGCAAATAAATAAAATAAGTAGTTATATCAACAGTTTAATACATTTATAGGAATATATATATATAAAACGAGAGAATATGTATGTAAAAAACCAGACCTGGTTAAGGCATTAAGTCATTACGGAAGAGGAATAGGGCCACATGTGAAATTTGTTTTTGAGGTCTGAATTTTTTCTCTCTTTTTTAGAATTCTGACTTTGTTTTTTTTTAAGAATTCTGAGATTAAAGTCAGAATTCTGAGAATAAAGTCAGAACTCAAACATACATTTCACATGTGGCCCTAATCCTCCTCTGTAAAAAAACAACAAGAAGAAAATAGAGCGTCTTAACTTAGTAAACAGTAAACACAAACTTAACAGGGCAAAGGCAAGACGGACAAACTTGAAGGTGTCGAGGGGCTTTTGAAGAAGGTTGACAAAATAAGTGACTAATTTTGTGAGCATTAGTAATACCTAGTACCTAGCTAATTGCTAGGCAATAATTAAGATTGCTAGCTTTGTGCTAAGTGGAGCAAAATGAATGTTCAATTTCAATTCAATAAGAGCAGGATGAAAGAGAACACACAGCAAACACAGTACAACTCCACATGTTGATAGCTAGCTAGCTAAACAGACAGATGAGGGATTTTGTGTGTTAAGCTACCACATAAGTTAACTTTTAATGGCTAACATTAGTGACAGTATTAACTTTATAATCGAGTCAGATAAGTCAAGTATATTTTCACCATATAGCAAATATAGAAAGTTTCCAACACTTAAAATTGATGCGAGCTAACAGATATCTTAATGCCATCAACCTTCTGACCATAATGTTAGTTGGGAAAGGGTTTATTTTGTTGTATATCATGTCCATTTTGGTAATTTGTATATTGATACATATGTAAATGATTTGTGTGCAAGTTTAACCAGGTCAAAATTAACAATGTTCATATACAGAGTATGTAAAATGTTAATTTTACATGTTATATATATGTTTATATTATATAAATATCTCTAAATAATATATCTTTCGTTCGTTGTCGAACGACTGACTCAAGATAAATGCTAGTACAGTTTATCTTCCTCCTCTTCGTCTAGTTTTACGGAGGTTGGCATCCTTCTGGTGCATTACCGCCACCTTCCGTCTCCCAGTTCTCCCACCTTAGTACAGTTTATACAGCAGGACAATAGACTTAAATAACTACATCCCTCTATCTGCTCATGTCTCCCATCTTAGTACCATCTTAGTACAGTTTAAACAGCAGGACAATAGACTAAATATCTACATCCCTCTATCTGCTCATGTCTTCCAGTTCTCCCGTTTTAGAACAGTTTATACAGCAGGAACTAGGCCGGATCGTTGGTGACATCATCAATGATACTAAGCCTCATTGGTGGACCGTTGAGGAAGGACTTCGAGACTCGACGTTTGATTGGCTGCTTTGCCGGCGATATATAAGGTTGCCAGTAGTGTCGGACCTCCTTTCCCTTCTCAGACCGGCTTAGGACAAGTCACCCTCGCCTCTGTCCACCCCAAACACCTAAGTCATCCTCAGCTCAACAATTCGGTAAGTTATTTTTGGCTACTTCACAAATAATGTTTTTATTTCAGTTAAACTACCCACATCCCTCCTGGGTTGCTTCAATTGTTCATGCAACCCTAATCTTTGCTCTCTCACTGTCGGTATTTGGTGATGAGAAACGTACTCTTTGTTTTAAATTACTAGCGCTAAGTGGGGACTGTGTGTATATATACATGTGTGTGTGTGTGTGTTAACAATGTAGGTGAGTATAATTCATAAGCTTGTGCCCGGGCTGTTACATACTCACTCACGAGGCTTAGCTACCGTTAGCAATTTAGCAGAGTGGGGGTAGGGATTCTGAGACGTTCGAGAATGTTCTCGAACAGCCAGTGTCAAGTTAGCCCTGAATGAACACACGTCCGGTTTTACATGTTTTTCAGAACAAACGCCTTATCGCCACGCGCCTTAATTTGATTGCTGGCTGCCTTACTCTTTCATGATCATGTTTTCCGGTGGATTTTCGTTTGTTCTTATCTAGATTATATAAAATGCTTTCGTAATTTTCCGGTATTGGCGCTGGCTGCCTGCTAAACATTGACGTCTCATTGTCACATGACCGGAACTAGCGCCATGCTTTCACAATGCCTTATTTTTGCGCAGCGTGGTTAACCCTTATGTAATATGCACAGTGAAACACAATAAGTGTATTTTTTAATACATAACATAAAGTTGAGATGTGTTTTGGACAACCACATCAGGTTTCTATCCTTAAGAGGTACTACAGACGTTTTGGGGTTTTTACTTTAAACGTGAAACACATAAAAGCTGGTGCTAATGACATTTCATACCAATTTTATAAAATGATCATTTCATGAATTAAAAATTGCTTAACACTACGTTTAGAAAATCAGCTTTGAACCTTGCCTGGCAGATGCTGACCGTCAACTGATTGGGAGTTACCTACATTATGGAATGTATTTAAAATGATCTGTCACCTTCATGTCCCCTGAGCCCTAGGCCACACCTCCTACAGTTGTTGCCTAACTTGTAGATTGTTTTTAATGTCTCATGGCTGTGTCATGGGCTGTAATTGCTTAAGCTGGCACAATATTTAAACTGTAAGGCAAAGTCTCACTGTATTCATTAGATCAACAAACCTTTTTTTTTCTTTAGGAAACATGTCAAAGGGACCAGCAGTCGGTATCGATCTTGGGACCACCTACTCCTGTGTTGGTGTGTTCCAGCATGGCAAAGTTGAAATCATTGCCAATGACCAGGGCAACAGGACCACACCCAGCTACGTAGCCTTCACAGATAGTGAGAGGCTGATTGGAGATGCAGCAAAGAATCAGGTTGCCATGAACCCCACCAATACAGTCTTTGGTAAGAATTAAGTTATTAAACATAGGGATGTTGTAGTCTTATGTCATGTCACCATGCCAGCTTAAACTGCAATCAAGTAATTTACATTATTAAAATTGTTATGCACTGTAAAGTGCAACACAAATCTACCTGCTTATCATAAGGAGGGTTTAATTCCTATGAACTTGCCAACAATGACATAAGACTGAAATAATCCTAATGGTTCTAAATGATTAATTCACTTCCTCACTGTGATGACGACTTTCCTGCCATTCGTAGTTTCCACCAGAGGTTGAAAGACCAAAGATGGCCCGAATCCTTCCTTGGATGTCTGAGTGATCTTAATGGAAGTCCACAATAGAGCTTATTTCTTGTTTTTGTTTTTTAAAACTTAAAACTGTCTTTGCAGATGCCAAACGACTGATTGGCCGCAGGTTTGACGACACAGTTGTGCAGTCAGATATGAAGCACTGGCCATTTAATGTCATCAACGACAACACCCGCCCCAAGGTTCAAGTTGAGTACAAGGGTGAGACAAAGTCCTTCTACCCAGAGGAGGTCTCGTCTATGGTGCTGACAAAGATGAAGGAGATTGCTGAAGCCTACCTCGGAAAAGTATGTTGTTTATTCGTGTAGATCTGGACAAAACTGCAAGATTTGATATGCGATAGGGCTAATTTGCTGTTTCCTTTTAAGACTGTCAACAATGCTGTAATTACGGTACCTGCCTACTTCAACGACTCCCAGCGCCAGGCCACTAAAGATGCTGGCACAATCTCTGGTCTCAACGTTCTACGTATCATCAATGAGCCAACTGCTGCTGCCATTGCCTATGGGTTGGACAAGAAGGTAAACTGCCAACAATTCCTTATACACTTGACCATTGTGCATAACCAAATTGCAGTAGTTCATCATAATTGAGTATCTTTTGAAAATGTTAACACTAACGTAATTTCAGGTTGGGTCTGAAAGGAACGTTCTCATTTTTGATCTTGGTGGTGGCACCTTCGATGTTTCCATTTTGACCATCGAGGATGGTATCTTTGAGGTCAAGTCCACTGCTGGAGATACTCATCTTGGTGGAGAAGATTTTGACAACCGCATGGTCAACCACTTCATTGCAGAGTTCAAACGCAAGTACAAGAAGGACATCAGTGACAACAAAAGAGCTGTCCGTCGTCTGCGCACTGCATGCGAGAGGGCAAAGCGCACCCTGTCTTCCAGTACCCAGGCCAGCATTGAAATCGACTCTCTGTACGAGGGAGTTGACTTCTACACCTCAATCACCAGGGCTCGCTTTGAGGAGCTCAATGCTGACCTCTTCCGTGGCACCTTAGACCCTGTGGAGAAGTCACTCCGTGATGCCAAGATGGATAAAGGGCAGATTCATGACATTGTGTTGGTTGGTGGCTCCACCCGTATCCCCAAGATCCAGAAGCTGCTTCAGGATTTCTTTAATGGAAAGGAGCTCAACAAGAGCATCAATCCAGATGAAGCTGTGGCCTATGGAGCTGGTAAGTGTTTCAGACGGATGGATGTACACCAGTTTCCCTCTTAATTCTTTGCATAGTGACAGCAGCATAGCTTGGGACTTCACCATGGGCCTTTTATGACCTGAAGTTGAGTGTCTTAACAGTAGCTTGTGTTTGCAGCTGTCCAGGCAGCCATCTTGTCTGGTGACAAGTCTGAGAATGTGCAGGACTTGCTGCTTCTCGATGTCACCCCTCTGTCCCTGGGTATTGAGACCGCTGGAGGTGTCATGACTGTTCTGATCAAACGTAACACCACCATTCCTACCAAGCAGACCCAGACCTTCACCACCTACTCTGACAACCAGCCTGGTGTGCTCATCCAGGTAAGCACAAAATCATATTATACTTGTCTCAATTTCGCAGTGATGACGTTTATTCCTGCCATTCGTAGTTTCCACCAGAGGTCGCAAGACCAAAGATGGCCCTGACCTTCCTTGGATGTCTGAGCGAAATGGTTAGCAGACATTTAGACACGTTATGTTAAAATTGTTTGCTAATCCTGCATACTTCCAACAGGTTTATGAGGGTGAACGTGCTATGACGAGGGACAACAACCTACTGGGCAAGTTTGAGCTGACTGGCATTCCTCCTGCTCCACGCGGTGTTCCCCAGATTGAGGTGACATTTGATATTGATGCCAACGG
>JAVQJF010079110.1:0-22551 GCA_036023855.1 Gadopsis marmoratus | reverse complement strand
TGTGTGTGTGTGTGTGTGTGTGTGTGTGTGTGTGTGTGTGTGTGTGTGTGTGTGTGTGTGTGTGTGTGTGTGTGTGAGTGTGTGTGTGTGTGTGTGTGTGTGTCCACTCTGGCAGACGTTTAGTCAACAACGGGAAGTATTGTAGATGCTATCTATAATGCTCTCTAATGGTCATAAATTGTTTCCGTGTCTTTAAAAGAGGGAGATGTGTATTTTGAAGGGCTCTTAACGGGGCAATTGGAGGTCTCCCGTGAGACGACGGAGGCCGGGAAAACAGCCTGAGGTCTGCCAGGCCTCGCCGTGTGTGGGCCCACTGGTGCAGGAGAGGCCTATAGGCGCTGTAACGGTCGACCCAGAGTCATTAAAGCAATTTTCTTCTGTATTTCTGATAGGCTAATGAAGCAGCTAAAATGTCAACTCTGTTCTCAATTTTTACGGGCAGGCCCAGGTTCTTTACTTCATAAAAAGTGTTGTGTTTTTCTTGTATGTGCCCACATGATTTTCTTCTTCTTCTCCGTATGCACAAATTGTGGTTTTGACGTACAGGTAAATTAGATCCCATGAGGGTGGGTGTGACCATACAGGGCTATAGCTGCCATAGAGAACACAAAGGGTCGTGAGCTCTGTATTTGTTTCTGTAAATTCAAGGGTTTAAGAACCTAAGGGGGGGGGGGGGGGTACATTACTTTTAAGCATATGTATATATGTCTAAATATATGTAAACCTTTCCTGTTGGGAAATAAACTTTACAGGCAAAACAACTGAACACTTAAAGAGGCATTCCACTGGTTTTACACCTCAAGGTGTCTACTGGTCTTGAGAGGTGCCACTCTACTGCATAGCTGTCAACAAGGGCCCTTTGAGGGGAACTTATAATTAGAAGGTTACTATTCTCCGTTTTATTTTGTAAAATGTTCATTTGAAATGCTTTGATTTCAGTTTTGAAATTGAATTTTCTGTCTTCCGCTTTATTTGCTTGATGAAACTTTTGTTATCAGCTAAGCTACGTCAACATGTCTCAGCATACTTTTAACTGAGTGTATTTTTGTAATCTACTGTATATTAAACCAAACTTTTATGTTCAAAAATAAATATTCTCTCATCGTGCTTTTTGTTCCACACACTGCACTACAATTTAGAGGGAAATACAGACGACCAAATTTAAACTACTGCTTACTCTACAAATTCAGATTTTACACAAATATGATTCATTTGTTGGGATTAAATTACCCAACAGTATATAGTAATACATGATCGATGAAGTTAGTGCCACACTACAACAACAAAATGCTGCTTACACATTGATGGATCAGCAATAAAAATCTAATATAATGGTATATGGTACAGTGCTTAATGTTGATATTTTAAGTACATATTGCTAATAAAAATTAAGCCCTTTACCTTAAGTAACATTTTCAATGTGGGACTTTTACTTGTAGTGGATTATTTGTTTTTTGTTGGGGTATCTGTACACATGCATCACCACAGGGTACTACAATATTGGGTTAATCTATTCCATTTTTGCTTTATACACCTAACCACAAAGCAACACAACAGACTTCATTAAACATGTAACTACCAAAGTGAGCTCATGCCTCGGCCAGGAGCCGTCTGGGCCTGTTCACCCCAGACAAGAAAAAACAGATTGATTCATACGAGCTGTAAATAGGACCAACAGAGGGAGGCCGTGTGGATGAGGAGAGGAGGTCACCGTATCAGGCTGGTTTGAACTGAGATCAGATAAGCGCCTCGTGGTTCGCTCCCATGACGAGGCTTCCTCTGGCGTCCTGTCTGCGGCCGGCCGCCGCGATTACAGCCCTTAGTTCTCCTCTGGTCCCTTTCTGTCCCTCTGATGGTTGTCTCAGACTCCGCTTCCTCCATTCATAGCCCCGTCTGCCTGTGTGTGTGTTTGTGTGTGTACATGCATTTATGTAAACCAACCAAGTAGCTTTTTCCGGGGGCTGTTCTGTGAGGAAAGGTTATCAAAACACAACAACGCACTGGGAACTGTAAGCATGCTTATGCACAGAGCTGGGGCTGAGGGCCATTTTCCTTTGCACTGTACTGTGCAGCCATCCTCACTGCCACCGTTCACTGTCAAATTACACCGGGTTACAGAGTGCTGCAGATAAGAGCTGCAGAACAGGCCTGTGTTCACCGGGGTATTCATTTTGTACCAACACCAACGATTCTGACTCATGGCTCTCTTGTGTTTATCTTGATTGGAGCTAATGGCTGCAGATGTGCGGCATTTTTCCACAACAGAGGAACGTACTTACAAAACAAAGAGACGCCTTCAGTACAACCCCAAAACCTGATTTCACATCATTGTTGAGTATTAGTGCACTTTTAAGGTGATGGTAGGCACACATAGTCAGGCTAGTTGTTTCCCCCTGTTTCCAGTCTTTATGCTAAGCTAGGCTAAACACATCCTGGGATGTCATCTCACTCAAAGAAAATTAATAAGATTGATTATGTATTGTTTGAGAGGTTTCATTTCATATCTGCTGCCTGTTGCCTGTGTGGTGCCAGTTTTTTTATGAGCAGCCTTTTATTTATCAGTGATTTAACTGTATTAAATTATTTTATTTTATTTAGTGGCTTTATGTCCTTGTGGATAATGTTTCAGTTTGTGTTTGTTGCTGTGGCAGTATGTCTTTCATATGTTCTTTGCTGTGACTTGTATGACTTTTGTGTCTTTAGTTAGTCACAGTCCATGCAACCACATATAGATATATGAAGTTATCTATCTAGCTTGTTTATCATTGTATTTTTTTTTTATCATAATTTTCTATGTTGAGAAGCTGTTGATGTCACATGTTTGGGTGAAATAAGGTCAAAGTACCTACTGTAGTAGTCCTTTAAAGGGCTACTCCCTTTATTTTTACATGTCAAAGTCAATTTACCAGGTATGGAAATAACTAGTCAGCGTGTGAAAACAGTGAAGGGATCTTTTTTAAGCCTTGTAAACTTGCAGTGGTGGAAACCTATTTAGGTTTTAGTGCTGTCATACATTTTAAAGTCACACATTTTTCTGCAAAGGAAATTTCTTTTTGCGTGTCACCTTTCTTGCTCCAAAAGGGATCCACCTTAAACAGCATCCACTCAGTATTTCCCTCAAACACTCCAGCTGCCCGGATGCTTCCTGTGTTTTCACATTCATGAATGATAACCTAGGCTTCACTTAAATACTTACATCGTGTTTGTTATCTTCCACGATGATTGCACACGAATCATCTCTTAAATAACCATTGAACAAAGACGCAACTCGCAAACGTGTTGCTTCCGAGGAAAACATAGAATCACTGTAACATTCTGCTCACTTTGTTTTATTGCACTTTTACCATGATGCAAAGAAATGAAAATAAAACAACTCCACAGAAACAATGAGTTGAATAAAAACAGAGAAGCATTTTCACTTTTAAGAACATGGATCCACCCATACCTCCACACACACTGTACTGACCTGACACAGGACTATGGAAACTCAAGACGGTATAATAAAACCCTTATGAAACAGGTAGACTCAGCACACACATATACATATGTAGACCTCGGTATCTTATCTATAGCTCGTACCCGGGTGAAGTTCAAACCTTCTTCCACTATGAAACCAGACATTCAAGTATTTCTATCATTGCACAGGCACTAGATTTTCCTACTGTATATATTATCTTTCAGCCAGTGACTGAATCGTTGAGACCAACAGTTAACCTATCAGCTGTTGGTTATGAATGAAATATACATCCTGAAAAATAATCTCTCCACAACAGCAACATCTGAACATCAAATATATTACAAAGAAACAATAATATAAAACTATTAGTGTCACATCTGGCTTTTGGTACCGTAAATCTAGCCTCATATCTGCTGCACTGAAAGAAATAAAAACAGAAACAGTAGCTGGGCTAAATGTTGTAAACACAGGTGGAGGCTTTGAATCATTACCTGTGGCAGCTATAAACCATTTTTAAAGCGAGCTTGACGCTTGCAGTGGGGTGAAGTATGGAGAGAGTCAACTTTACTGAGGCACAGACCTGGCAGATACTTCTGCACATGCTCAGTTTGCCCTCTTTTGGACAAATGAGGAAGTACACCACTGTGATGTAAATTCAATATGATGTTGTGTTACTCATTAGTATTCATTTCAAACAATAAATATGAATTTTAATAAATACTCACTCAAGTAACATTTATGGGCAAAATTAATGGACAAATCCAGGAGTTAACCTGCACTCCAATCAAATATCTCCATCTTGAATACCAATGAAGGAAGCTGAATTGGCTCAGCAGAAATGAATAAAAAAAATCAGACTATGCAATAAAAAATGTTTTTCAGCAAATCAACAAAACATCATCTTGATTATGAAGACAACAGGAAGTCAACCTCCGCCTCCTCCTCCTCCAGCATGAATGTTCAACCGAAACACTTGCAATACCAACAATACGTAAGAACACATAACTCGGCTCGTGAAGAGCGGGGACGGGGGAGGGTCAGGAGATTCTCGGAATTCACTGGATAAAAAAAAAAAGGTTCCTGAACACGACAGAGAGAAGGCGTCTCTTGCAAGACTTTCATGGTTTGGTAGTGCTGCGGTGGGTCGGAGGGTGTTTGGGTCAGCTGCGGTGACACTATCCTACACTCAGAGTCAGGGTTGGATATTTTAAGGAGACTGGGTGATGAGGGGGTGGGGGGTTCAATTTTGTCCGTAACCCAGCCCCAGATCCATCCAGAGGTCTTCGACATCAACTGCGTCTCGAGCATCAGTACAAGACAAGTCGTTGCACTGTTTGCCAAAGTCCAGTCCTATCCAGCAGGCGTCCACTTCCACACAGCTTCCATTAACCTCAGGCAGGCGGGCTTCATTAACTTCTGTAAGTTCAGCAAAAACGAAGCCCTCTGAGAAATGCAGTACAGATGGAGCTCATCTGCATTATAGGATGGCAGTCCAATCTCTTATCTCCAAGGATTCAGTCCTATCCAGCTGCCAGCACCCCCAGACAGCTACCTCCGTCGTGGGCCGGTGTGGGCGTGGTCTTTCCCTTGGTGGCCCTGGAGGTCGTCCTCTACAACGTAACTGTATCCCTCCTTTTCAATGCATTCTGACAGCACGTGCAGCACCTAGTGACAATGAAATACCACACGGTTTAATTGTTGAAAACTGTTGTTAGTCTTTGTAGTCACTATTAGAGGTGAAATAAGTTAAAAGTGTTGTTAATTAATGGCATTTTAAGAGGACACACTGAATGACAGTTGTTCCTGGATGTTTAAAGGAGGACAGAAAATCAGATGAGGCACACTTTTTAAAATGAGTGTGTAAAACTGACCTGGCGTAGTCGTCGGTCCATGGCATCCAGGTGTGGCTGGATGAGGATGGGACTGAGGCGGTCCCTCACCAGGGATTCTGCCACGAGCATGGACAGCTTGTATTCTTCCTTAGCCAGCAGCTGCAGACGCAAGTGGGTCGACTTCCTTACCCTGCAGAAAGAGAGCAGCCAGGGGTAAAGAGTCGGCGTGGCTCTTTGCACAGTTATACCCACAGATGCTGATACTGTGAATAACCAACTAATCACAAAAAGTGAAATTCCTGCTTACATTTTGCACTGGGATCAATAAAGCCATCATACCCTGTTTTATCAAACACCAGAAGAAGAAGTCTCACCTGCAGCATTGCGTCAACGGCACCAGAATGGACACCTCGTCATGGGAGTGCTTTCCAAACCTAGGGTGAAAGGCAGAAAGAAGCATGGACAGTTTAGAAGGTGATGACTGGTATTTAAATGTCTGCAACTTTCCTTGTGCCAAGATTGTGATTCATGTGATTGCTGTGCAGCAGCTTATACACTTCTGTTGCCATGCAGACTTTTTCTTCTGTGTAATTTTATGCAGTTTCCTGCGTTTTCATAAAAATGTGCATGCGCGTGCAAATGTTATGAGCCATAACTGAAAAACATGATTTTTTAAAACTCTTATACTTAATGAATTTGTATTATTTAAAGACAATCCCCATACACATTCATTGTTTACTGTATATCTCAGCTACTGTGTTGTACAAACTCCATTCACATTTCAAAATGCTCACACCCTGTTATAATGACATATTATACAGTTTACGAATAATACACTGTGATGCATTAAAGCCGTTGTTGCACTGAATCTATATCTTAGCCGACTCATTAAAGTTGATGACTTTTTATAAATCATCCAAACCGATCAGCCATAACTTTCTGACCACAGACAGATGAAGTGAAGAACATTGATAATCTTGTTACCATGGCACCTGTCAGTGGGGGGGATATATTAAGCAGCAAGTGAACATTTTGTCCTCGAAGTTGATGTGTCGAAGCAGGAAAAATGGGCGTGTGGTCCGATCCAACAGAAGAGCTTCTGTAGCTCAAATTGCTGTAAAAGTGAATGCTGGTTCTGATGGAAAGGTGTCAGAACAAACAGAGCATCGCAGTTTGTTGCATATGGGGACCGCTCAGGGTGCACATGCTGTCTAAATGTCATGGCTGATCGGTGTATTTATTCAGGAAATGTCTTTATCACTCAATTTGAGTGTGATTTTAAAAAATATGTTTTATTCTTATGTAGTAAGACTATTTTGCAGCACCTTACCCTCTGCCATTGTCCAGATGGATGATAAAGGTCTCATTTCCAAACTTTTCAAATGTTTCATAATGGTGGCGATCCATGTTTCCTGTGTAAAGAATTCAGCCAAAAAAATAATAATTACAATAAAATAAAAAAGAAAGTGCATGTAGTATGCCTAATTATATATTATATGCTGCTTATACTACATGTGCTTAATGTCTTGCCCATTATTAACCTCTGAAAGTCCTTAGACCACCATAGAAGAGTGAAATCCTGGGTGATAAAATGTGTTTGGGTGGAAATCCTGCTGGGTGTGTTGTGTCAGACATGAAAGCTCACCCATGAGGAAGTCAAAGATGGTCATGTCCATGATGTCCAGCAGTCGTGTCCCACTGTCGTAGGGTGGAGTCTGTTTGACTTCCTCGCAGTAGTCCGGGTCCACCTCCCACCTGAAGGGTTTAAAACATCGCACAAACAACATCTTGTTCACATTTTTTTATTTGATTAGATTTATGCATCTGCTTTGCAAGAAACATCCCCAATAACTAGTTCCGCTTTTAACATGTTTTTTAACCAATTTTAGTTTTGAATCGATTTTGGGAAACTAAGATGTGGATGATTTTATTAGTATTGGCATGATGTCTATCTCTCTATATACAGTTTGTTTTAATTTATTTGGATGTCCGTCAGCTTTGAGACATGGTTTACATGATATTGCCTCTGTTAACTGACAGGGAGTGTAATAAATATCGTCTGACAGCCAAGAATCTACTCTACAGTGAATCCCTCGGTGTCTGCTTCATTCAGTGAATGGAGAGCTGTCTGAGAGCAGGATCGATCTCTTACTCTGCCTTCTTGCGTTTGTGGTAGGAGCGTCTCCATGGGTTCCGCCAGGTCTTGCGTTTGGCGAGGGCCAGGTCTGGGAGGAAGGCAGCCAGGGATCCTTCTATCTGGTCCGGTTTCCCACACAGCGCATGCTCAGTGGAGCAGTAGTACGAACACTCTCCATAGAAACACACATTGTTGGCTAAGAGTTGGAAACAGAATGCACATTGTTGTTCGTTATAGCATTGTTTATAACAGCAAAATAGTGACTGTTTAGATTATTTTTTTCACAAGATTAAAATGACCTGGGAACATTCAGTGACTTGTGTTAATTGTTGAGTCTATCAGTAATTTTATTCCTGTAAAAAGTTTCCATATGGATAATATGTAAAGTAAAGGATGCATCGCTAATTAACTGTAAACTCCCCTGACAATACTAATCCCATGCAAATGAATATGCCAGTAATTTACGGCACAGAACTAGCTTTGCTCTGCATTACGAAGAAGGAAACTGTTGATTTTTGCATGATGAAAAAACGTTGTAAAACAGAGTCCCACAGTTACACATAACAGGAACAAAAAGAGTAACAACAAAATTTGTGCAGCACTTTCATTAATTCTGTGGCTGTAGGAGAATCAGCCTCATTGTATCTTGGTTAGAAAATGTTTTCCTTCTGGATGTGTCTCTGAAAGCCAACAACGCTGCCCTTTTCCAGTGTGTACCTGGTGAAATGAAGAAGGTCCTCCAGAGCTTTTTGTCTCGTGTGACATCTCGGATCTCCTTCGTCATGTTGACGAGCCTGCCGGCCACAGGAGGGACACGACGAAAGTCCAGGATCCTACAGGACAGACACACATACTGGGTGATTACATTCAGCCTTCGGAAGTTTTCAATCTGCAGAGACATGAGGTAAAAATACTGCATGAGGTAAAGGTCCATCGCAAATAAATGTCCACATGTAAAAAGATGCTCCATATATCTCTAGACCTTGTCTGAGAATCATGACTTTTTAAGTTTTCTTTTATATTAAAGTAATCCACTGATAGCTGTCTGTACATCCATGGGTACACTGCAAACAGGAACAGCTAATTCTACATGCTTTTGATGTTGCCAAATTGCAGGCTTAAAAAAAAGAAATAGGGGCTGAAGTGTCAAACCCCTGTCATGCAGTGATGTAAGGCGATGTAGAGTGTGGATAATTGATAAGTCATAAATGCACAAGAGTTTGTTTCAAAATGAGACAAATATTTATGACAAAATCATTGTAGTTTTAAAACTGAATTCCTGGAGCCATAAAGACAGAGAGCAATAGATTTGTCTGTTGTTTCGAATTATTGGCTGAAAATCTTTCAGATGTTAGACTATTTTCACCTGGGAAGCTATGGATGCACTGAACAACTAACTGTCTGCCACTGGGGCAGGCTGACAGAAAACCAAATCACACCCATGTACTTTTGTGTCACTGCCAATAGGGGGCACTGCGACGTAAGTAATGACCTGACAGTTACACCACATGGTGGTAAACCTCCCTGTGGTTATTATGCGGCTATCATTCTACATCCAACACATTCTTAACTTCCAGACAGCTTCCTGGTGTAATATATTTCGAGTTATTCCCAGTGCATTCTGGGAACCTAGGTCTGACTATATCGGCCATTGTGATATTGTGTGTCTTTGCATCATTTGATAGGAAACTAGCATTGCTGTTTATATGTTCGTATGTTAGATAAAGAGAGTAAGGTCTAATAAAGCTGCATTGTACTGAAAGATGCCGTGGCTGTCTTCCTGTCTGCGTGCCTATTTTATGCATGTGTAGCCCCTCAGTCGTCAATACTAACCGGCTACAGCGTCAGAACGGGCTCTTTAAAAATTGATACCCCTGACAACACCTAATGGCCAAGACCTGAGGGCAGAGAGACACTGGAAGATGGAGAGAGAGAGAGAGAGAGAGAGCAGAGAGGGAGAGAGACATGAGAGAACCTGGCGGAGAAAGAGGAAAAAAAGAGAGCTTCTCGTACAAAATGATGCCATCAAGTGGCGTGGTGGTGGGTGGGGTGAGACAGACGCACACAGTCATGTCTCTCTCGTCGCCGCGCAGCACCGTCTGGCCTGCTGGGCCCGGGCCTGCTGCCATGTTAAAGGGAACAGCTAGTGCAGACTTCACTTCCGTTCATCACTCACGCTTTTCCTACCACCCGTATTCCCACGGTGGCCATTTCAAGCTTGTGTTATATTCAGGGATTGATTGAGAGGCCCGCTAAGGGCTGTGCAGGAACAACAGTGGGAATCATCATTTTACATGTTCCCAGTTGAAAAATGTATAAGACGCCGGCGGGCCTCGTGAATTTGGAGCTTTATGGTTTAATATCTTACGGCCATATTGGTCCTTGTATGCCTTCATATCTGCTCGCTCTCTCTTTCCCACCTAATGCAGCAAAGCCAAGTGCACTTCCCATTGAAATCCAATCACATAATTAATGATGCTTATAGCGGTGTAGCCTATATAAGAAAAGACAAGTGGCTCTGTGTGGCCAATGCTGCTTTTAAAAGAGCCTGTGTGTGTGTGTGTGTGTGGATCCCCTGGGAGGCAGTGTAGCCTAAGCCTCTGCACCAGCAGCAGCAACTCTGTAGCCAGGCTTTAATTTAGAACAGACAAAATAAGGGAAAAAAATAAGGCGCTGCTTTTCGCAAACCCTGCCTGGCTTATATTTAGAATGGGCACAGGGCCTTTCATGCCTTTGGTTTCCTCCTCTTCCCCTTAACCCACACATATGCTGGGAGTGTGTGAGGGCATTTTCATGTGTCTGCGTGTATGTGTGTGTGTGTGTGTGTGTGTGTGTGTAGAGGACCAGATGTGTAGCAGACTGGTGAAGAAAGCTGCTGCTAATGCAATTGCAGCTGAACTGTGTTATTGTGCCTGAAGGAAAAGCAGATTGAACATCACTACCCTCTGTAGCCCCATTGTGTGTGTGAATGGCCATGTGTGTATGTGTGTGACCTCAGTTTCATCTTGTATCACCAGCCTTCACACTACAACACAATCCCTCTGCTCATAATATCATACTGCCGCGGTGACGTCTGCTGTACTTTAATAACAACGCCGCCGCTGAAACTCATCGCTTTCTCTCGCCCATCAGAAAGCCACACGAGGTTTCTTCTCTTTTCATTAAAGTCTCTCCATCAGGCCGCCCGGCCGGCCAGCCATAAAGTGTTAACCTTGTAAAGGCAGCGAAGTCAGAATGCGTGGTGGTTAGCTAAGCAAGGAGGCTGCAGTCATTGTTCAGTCTGATGCTAGCTGCGGGAGAGCGGCATTCATTCTCTATGACTCATGGCCTCTTGGAGCTCACAGCTTCTACTGTACAGCCCGGCTCGCAACGCTTGCTCGCTGTGTTTAAAAAAAAAAAAATAAAAGACAAGTTTAGGAGGGAATTAAACTGTGATAAAGAGAAGCAAATACAAATAAGCCCTGAGAAAGAAATCTGGAGTACATGGAGGGCGTTGATGCACAAAAGACAAATGGGCATGCCTGCAGGCACGTCTGCATGCAGACACACATGGATCTGTACTGCTGAACCTTACAGACACATATCTTAGAACTCTACTGTAAAACTGTGTTCTGCAGGTATATGGTCCCCATCCCGGGTGGTCAGTGAGTTGACACGAGGCGAGTCAAATTAGCAATGAGGGAGGAACGAACCCTGCAGCACGCTGGGCCTCAAGGATGGAAAGAAGCACTTGGGCTTGAAGGAGTTAGAGCAGGTTGAAGAACATCAGCTTGAGTTGAAAATGTTCGTAGATTTGAGGCCGATTCTGGACCAGACATCCGCTGCTGCTCCTGTAGGACCCAGGGTTTGACAAGGAAGAAGAATGCATGGATGCCAAAGAAAACTGTCCTTTGTGAGTCCGGCAGGGTTGTATGAGTGCAATGCTAAATCAGTGGATACTAAAATACTGAAGCACTGCAGAGGTGTATTTCACCGGTGGAATATCGCTGAAACAGATGCAGAACTACCATTTTCGAAACCCAAAGTAGCCTGGCTCACTAACGCTTGTGTCATATCAATTACCAAAGCTTCTGGCTGCTGTTTCTGTGTTTTGTGGCTCAGTGGTTTTACTTGCTCACACTTTTAAAAGGTATTATTGGTCATTTGAAATTCTTTGCTGTCCCTTCAGCTGGTGGCCACTTCCTAGCTTGCCCGTACTTAAAAATGTTCCTGTGTAGCAGGAAGCTGAAATGTCTGCTTTACAGGGGGGATGTGAGAAGACAGACAGATGATGTGACAATGTGATGTCCCAAATAACACAACCACACACCCCTTGAGACTGGCTAACGTTGACTCACCTGTCCAGATGAAAGGCAGCGATCTCAGCGTTGTGTCTTTCAAAGTCAGAGAAATAGAAGAAGTCTGGTGGGGTTTCCTGCTCCCGGGTCTGCCTGCAGAGGCACAAGGAAAAAAAGGCTTAGAGGTCAGGTATAACTGCCATGCGTAGCCGAAGTTTTGACAGTCAGCACTATGCAAAAGGCTCAGTGTTAACCTGACAGCTAACAATTATTTTCTCAATGAATGGTTTGGTCTAGTAGCAAAAAGAAAGGAACAAATCCACATCCGAGAAGCTGGAATGAGTACATTTTTTGCTTGACAAATTATTGAAATGATGAATCGTTTTATCGTAAACTGCTCTAACATAATATATTCGTTCCAAACAATGCAGGTAGCAGTTATGCAAGTTGACATACTAACAGGAATTATCTGGGTATTGTGCACATTGACACTGGTTCATTGGATTCAAATCAATCCGTGGTTTACTTAGACATCTTCAACACAACTTCACATTCCCTGTGATGTCTCACTCCAGAGGAGCCCAGTCAGTGATAAAACACTTTGGCTTTACACCTGTGTACCTAATACTGAGGACAGCATTTGTGAGCAGTAACTGAGGCACAATAAACTAGTGTCCTTCCACCTCGCCAGAGTTACTCTGGGTGTGTTGTGGGGCAACAAGAAAGCGGGGACAATTGAAGGTCAGAGAGAGACTTCTTCCTGAAGCATCCACCCCTGTTCTCCATCTGTACCCATTTCTGTCCAGCTCTGATTCCTTCCCCAAAAAACTGCTTTCCACACACATTCTGCCTTAAAGCTCTTACTGAAGGGAAAAGAGGCTCTTAAAGGCTTAAATCCCAGAGCTGATGGAACATGGGCGAAGATGGGGCAGGACAGACAGGACGGCCGGGGTAAAAAGGCGAAGTCAAAGGAAGCAGAGGTGAAAAGACTCCCGAGAAGGTGCAAGGTATCGAAAATATGTTAATGTCCTTGAAATATACCAGGAGAGCTGTCCATCATCAAATTGCAATCCAGCTGCACATTTTGGTTATTTTTCCTTTAACTGTACACACGCTGCCTTCTCTTTGCTTTTTTATTGACAACAGTAAATACTTTCCAGGAAGGCAGCCGAGTGTAATGATTTGGACTGCAGCCTCTGCCATTCCTGCTTCAGCTCGTTGAGGGAGGATGAGAAGAATGGAAACTATCTTGGCAACTTCTCTTTCTCTCCTTCTCTCTCTATTCCCTCCGGATGCCTCTCTGTGTTTATTTCACTCAAAATTCTCTCGCTCACCTCCTCTGCTCCTCCGCTCTCCCTCGCACAGAACAGTTTCCTCTGCTTTTCTCTGCGCGTCCACGGCTTAATACTTTATCTCTGTCTGCCTCTCTCTCTCTCTCTCTCTCTCTCTCTCTAACTTCTATCCGTCACTCACTTCCTCAGCTGGCTGGCTGATTGTAACTCCACAGCTGCGTGGCTGACGTATGCACCACTCATTAACTAACCCAACATGGAGCCCAGAAACACACTCATCCACTAAAAATTCCTCAATTTCCTCCTCTCTTTATCGATGTCGTTCTGTCTTTCTCCGTGCCTGCAAGCATTTCACCAGATGAGTTTGAGGAAAGGAAACATGGTACACTTTGTGTTTTAACTCCCGTTTTCACAGTAGACAGCTGTGATCAGCATCAAGGTTAAACATATGCAGTATGGTCATGGTTCCTCCCATTTCCATTCCTCAATCTCAGCCTCCTCCCTCGCTTCTCCTCTCTCCCGCTCATCCCTGACTCCTGCACGGCCGCTGAGGCTCTGCCAGTAAAGGCCGAGTGCCGTCTGTTGATTGTATCGCTCTCTTCTTCTGGATAGCCTTGCTTCAGGGACACATCTCTAGCTCTACATCAAGGAAAAATGATACTGACTTTGAAAGCAGAGAGCAGTGTCTATTTACACCCGTGCTGCTCGGCCCCCCGCTCAACAGGACAACATCATTCAGTCCAGCATGTGAAGGGACTACAACTGTTTCATCGATGGGGACAGATGTTGATGGGAAATAAATCCAGGACCTGACATGGTCCTGGATTTAGGAAGTCCTGCTCGAATAAATCAGAGAAGCTTTTTGAAAACTATAATATATTAATTTTGGGATGAACCTGTGTTTTTGATGTGAAGTGAACGTGAGGTGGAGGGATTAAAACTGTCGTCCAATAAAATAATTTGGTGGAACGACATGAGAGGCTAAAAACAACATGTTTAAGAAGCTCTCCTCTCTCTGTTCTCTTGTCCAGTTGGCAAACTGGTGGCAATTTTTTCAAAGGTTTTTGATGGCAACTTTAAAGGAACTAGTCGACAGTTTGGTAAATACACTTATTCGCTTTTTTGCCAAGAGTGAGAGGAGAAGATTAGTTAGAGAGGGTGCCTGGCTCGATGATTGCATCTACATCTTGACAAAAATCTGTTAAAAACCCAAAAGGATGATAAAACAAATGAACTGTTATCTTACAAAACAACCCCACAGTTTTCATTTGTGAAAGGCAGAAATGTTGGAGATACTGTGTTTCTACATACATCCATATGACACAGAATAAAAAATAAGTAAGATAAGCACATTCGTATGTAAACTCTCCCTTCACGCCACCTCACATGATCTTGTATTGCAAAATAAAACTAATATGTTCATCTTCACAACATTAAACCTTGCATTGACGTGCCATGGACAGAATTTACTGATAGGTGAGTTCTAACTTGCCAGTATTTCATGACTGTACAGGAACCATGGAGATTTCTTGGAGGATAAGCATGAGCAAACATTCTAGTGCAATGATTCATGACCATTCAGCCTTAAAGAAATCTGCAAGCATACTTCACACAGTCCTGCTACATTGCTGTGTCTATATGGAAAGAAACCACAAGAAGCTTCTTTATTCATGCTTCGACCCGGAGCACTGAGGTGTACGTGTTTCATGTCACTGCTTTTCTATGTAAGTGAACAGTAATATGAGTGAACAGCACGTGAATACAAACATGTGTTTGCATTTGAGACAGATTTCTCTGCCTGTGGCCTGGGCTCGAGATGTGGCTGCACTGATGCTCTCCTCTCGCTGAATGCCAGCCAGGAAGCAGGAAGGCTGGATAATTACCGTGATCCACATCCATTTCGAACGTCAATAAATTTATTTAGAGCATGGCATGATGCCCCCGCTGCCCCCAGCCCTCTGACCAGGAGGCAGCACAAGTGAAAAGAGAAGAAGAAGACGTAAAGAAACTGTGACAAAGGCGCTGGAGTTAAATGGGGAGAAAAAAACAGGAACAGAATAGAGGACAAACTACACTAGATGCCTCTTAGCGTTCTTTGAACTAGCAAATATGCAGCTGTTACATATTATGTAACATTATGTTTGAATCCATCTAACGGCAGCAATCTGCACAGGCAAATCTGAGCGTGTTCTGATCAGGAAAACCATTAGGGGCATGTTGTTTCAAGGATGCCGCGCCGCCAACGTAAGGCAGAGGAAACATACATAAATGCATGACCACATAATAAAGTCTATAAATGTTTGAGCACACAGTATGCACTGAGCTCAGAGAAAACAGAGAGGAGGGCAGAGGTATTGGTTGCTCAAGAGCTACTCGTCCCTTTCACTTTGGACTGCCTGGTCGAGCTTAACCTTTAAAATATTTACACATCCACAGCAGGTTTATGCTGAATGATAAGTAGATATCTTGCACCAAGCTGCCAGAAGAAGCATACATTTATTTTCCTCCACAGGAACGCATAGTGGAACTGCCAAATGCTGCTCTGTGAAGACAGCAGAAACGGTGTGTTTGTTAAGTAGGATTTGGTGGCGCCACTGTTGCCGCCTGCGTCTACACTGACATCAGATCCTTTATCTCTGGCAGCAGGTAAGGCGTACTGAGCCAAGCATGCCCAGTGTGACCCTGGCCTTGCTGTAAACACATAGTTTACACTAGGTGGCCAGACAGCTTCTTGGCTCCGCTCCCCAGTCTGAGGGGCCCCGGCAGCCAGTGGGGCAGCGGAGGTCTAGCAGCAAACACACAGTGTGAGAATATAAAGGTGAATGAGAGACCTGCATCTGGAAAGTCTACCTGTGCATACGGCGCATATTTGACCTCTGCAACACCAGCAGGAGAGCGAGAGAGAGAGAGAGAGGAAGGAGGGAGAATAAGTAAGAGGCATTTCCTTTTGTCCTGTTATTGATATCAAGTCTGAAAAAGGCACGTTGTCTCAAGCTGCAAATAAAAACACACTCGTCAGATTCACTCCGTCCAAATAAAATACTGGTGTTGGTCACTTTCCTGCTCTCAGCGATCACTTGAAAAAAGTGAAAGGCATACTCCTACACAGCAAAGCTTAACACTAGCTGCCTTGTCCCTTTGGTGTAAAACCATCACAGGCCGACCAGGATGGTAAACCTGAAGCATGAGTCTGCTGTGTGCTGATTCACTGGGAATTCCTGGGAATCAAAGATCAGATAGTTCAGCGATTCAGTGCTGCTTTTCCACAAAGGTGGGAGGCCTGCAACAGAGGGGTTAAAAAAAAAAAGAGTGGTCAAAACTGAAGCAGTAGAAGCTGTTGGTCCCTCGTTTCAAACTCCTTCCCCTGTTTGTTACGTAGAAGTACTCGTAGTAATTGCAGTAACCATGTGATGTTATATATAATGTAGTGACTTGTTCCATGTCATATTACCCATATTTAACAAAATGCTAAATATGTACAAAATAGCACTTCTGGGTGCTCACACCCCAAATCCATGTTTCCCTGTTTTTTTAAGACATCAGTGTTGCATCCCAGTGGCTGCATGTTATTCATTATGACAAATCCAAACGTTGTGACAGCTCAGCATTATGCACGAAGCATTTCACTGTGAGTTCCTTCCACACAACTGAATGCACAGTGGGCTTTATTTTCTTTCTCTTTTCAAGTTTTTCACGGTCCAACAGGCTCAGTTTTGTACAATCCCTGCTCAGGCTCCAGCATCCATCTCCAGTGTTCTGCTTTATCTGAAACTGAGCTGAATTATGGAAACAAAACATCCATCAAAATGTTCCTTTGACTTTACAATAAGAGTGAATATCTTAACCAAGGTGTATATATATATATATATGTATATATATATATATAATACCCAAAGTAGCAGCGTGTCACAGTGCATTTGGCCGTAGCATGGAGAGGATGTTTTATGTAGTTTCAAAGTCAAACTGCCAATCGATCACCATAGCGATGGTCGCAGGCAACAGCATACAGGGGAAGCAGAGAACAGGAGTAAAAAGATATGCTGTAAAATATAAAAGGACAAGGGCATCTTCCAGCCCCAGAGGGTTCCCACCAAAGGGCTGACTCCACACACTTGTCATGCATCATCCGTCAAACCCGCGGGCACGGCGAAGTGAGTGCACGGCGAAGTGAGTGCACGGCGAAGTGAGTGCACGCTCACACACAAAACTCTCACACTTGTATCTGCATGTCTATATACCCATAAGCAAACATCATACTGTATTGTACATGCGCGCACACACACACACACACACACACACAAATAGAAGAGGTAACAGCTCGAAATAGGTTATTTAAAACCTCAAGAGGGGGGTGTTGAGCTGCGAGGAGCCAGGTAAGCTTTAAAGGCATGAGAGGGTAAGATAGCGAATCCCATCTAAGGGTGGACAAAAAAAACCCCACCATCACCACCACAGGGAGCCTGGAGATGAGAGGAGGCGGTACATTGTTTTTTCTCAAGCTTAGTGCACGGTAAGGCTGACCTTTTGAGCAATGACATTTGATAAATTGAGAAAAATGCCTTTCACCAGCAAATGAGACAGCCGTACCTGCATCTGACGATATGTGTTACTGTTTACTGGTAATCCACATCTGCAAAAAGGATTTGGTGCACAAATGTGACACGTTATTTTATATGAGTAAGTGTTCTGCAGGTCGTACACAGAGATGACATTTCCTGTTTCACAGTGACAAGACATACGGAGAAAGACAGGAAGACAGGAAAGAAAAAAAGGAAAGGAGTGAAGGAAAGAAGGAAGAAGCAGCCCATAACAAGTTGTTAGATCAGCATCAGTTATCTGCTGTCATAAAATTTAATTTACTAATTTTTAGCTGATTATTGTTAAGTAATTACTGTAAAGAAAGCCCTGAACGCTTGAAATGGAAAGAGTAAAATATAAAGACACCAGCTGATTTCAACCTGAAAATATTAACGTCGGCCTTCAAAACCCCACAAAGTCAAACCGCAGTGTGCACAGCCTTAATGAGGCGGGTAGTCAAAAGATTTCACTCAAGGATGTTTAACTAGCACACCACAAACACCCAAGGGCACGCTAAACAACCTTCACACCATGATCCAGGTGCGTGCGTCATGTTTTTGTGTGTGGTTTGCGTGTCGCCATTTCAAAGTGCGATGGCTGTCATAGCTCTCCAGGCACTGCAGCGCTCATCATCCTTCTCCTCCTCCTCCTCCTCCTCCTCCTATACTCCCTTACCCCTTGCAGACCCCCAGGCCTGACATACAGAGAGACAGCTGTTTCCTTCCAGCGAAGATCTCTCTCTCTCTCACTCTCCCTTTGACACATCATTGATGCACACATACAGGTAGGCGCGCACACACACACACACACACACTTGGGAGAGACAGATTACTGTAGGCCAGATAGAGAGAAGGAACAGGAGAGAGCCACAAACAGGCATATGTAGGCTACACAGAACTAGACACACACTCTCACACACACACTGGCAAGTGATGATAGTACAGAGAGCTAGTGTACTGACACACACACACACACTACAACAAAACACTGTTACAGCCTGGCTCCTATCTAGAAATGAGCTTTTCTCCATGAACAGCTATGTACCCATGTTAAATGCACTCTCCTTCTCTCCTGAGATCAATTCAAAGACATAGCCATGATTCACACACACCACAACGTGTATGTATAACAATAATGTCAATATAATCAATTATGCAAAAGAGCCAATTTTAAAAAGAACCACATCCTGTTCCAAGTTCCGCCTCTGAGTCCTTGGTGCCAGCACCATGTAAATAAAGCCAATCTGAATAAATAGCCAACACCTTCACAACACAACACGATGGTTTCGGGGTGTTTTTCAATCTAGAGTCACTTCAAAGAGGCCTGCGCTTTAGCAAAGAATAGTCCTAAATGAAAATCACTGAGCAAAACACAGCTATTAGAGGTTTAGCGCATGGCAAGACACCATGAAGAGTGTTAGCTGTGAGACGGACGGAGGAGGAGGGAGACGGATCTTCAAACAGATTCTTATCGAGAGGTTTTTAAGATGACGGCAAAAGACAAGGGACAGAAAGGTCAAATGTGTGCCAAACGTCTGCAAGGATTTGCATTGTCATTGTCTTTGCATTAGTCCTTCAATGAGAGGCACGCATTCATCCAATTAGGCCGCGAGATCACAGTAATATGTCAGGAGCTACAACGCTCCACCCGGCCTCCTCTTCCCCTCCTGCTGCCGGAGCTGTTGTCATGTCATCCTGTAAATATCCAACAAAGATGAAGCCATCATGTCAACATAATCTGAGACAGATATACCGCTGCCTCTGACAGCAGGATGCCTCCTCCTAACTGTACCCATCCCAATACAGCACCACCTCTCATCTCATCTTACTGTCTCTGTAAGTCTTTCTTCATAAGAGAAAAACAAAACATCAGCCCTACTAGCTTTGACTGTCAGCTTCTCTCTCCATCCGACTCCGAAGAAAATAGAATCATCCCAGGCCTGATGCTTTTGCTTTTTTGGGGAGAGGAATGTGTTTGTTGTGGTTTGACTGGGCGAACAGTCAGACGGCAGAGCAGAGCATGAGAGTAGACACTTCCAGGAGTTGTCCTTCGGGAATATAGCTGGAAAATTCCTGGGAAATATCACTTTTTAATTTGTTTCAAATGCATCAAAGCCAGTAGGAAATCAGGAAGGGCTCCAAGTTAATTAAATTACCTTGGATTAAGAATTGTGCTTTGGAATACAATTAAGAGTTGCAAAACGCATACTGCCATTCCTCCTACCTTCAGAGGTGGAGTGGAAGGGTTTTACAGGATAGATAGATAGATAGATAGATAGATACTTTTCTGCATTTCCCACAGGAAGAAGAAAGCCCATTTTCCACGCAGCAAACAAAGAAATGAGACATGAAGGCATGATTAAACATGCAGAAGATTCTCTTAGAGTCTCTTAACAGAATGTAAACATGCATCATTGAATTCCTATATAAACCATATAAGAGGACAACTGAACTGTTTTCTAACCATCATTTGTGTGTCTCGTGAGCAGGAAGGGGAGATGATGAATTTGTCTCGTATGTCATAAAAGATGATCCTTTATCAGCACCATTCATTCAGTTTTCAAACAAACGACATCAATGAAGCGGTGCCACATCAGTCTGCTCGCACAGAGCTGCTCAGGAGTGTAGCTGCATATTGGCCAAATAATCACATTATGCTACACAGACCATGAATGTATAACAAGTTGAATTGTGCCTTTGAAATATGTATTGTGATCCATGGTTACAAACTTCAGGACTTAAATTGTGTCGAGGGGAGAAAATGAGAGAATGCAGTTCTTATGATTTGCACCGTTATAAATCAGAGATTTTTTACTGTGGTTTGATTTTATAGGTCAAGGGTTCTACAGAGCAGGCGAACTGCTAGCTCAAAAGATCTGAACCCCCATTTTCTCAGGAACAGTTCAGACTACACTTCTTTTGATTTAGAATGCTAACATGCTGATGATGTTTAGGAGGTATAACAATTAGCAATATAGCAATTTCCCCACTGAGGGACTAATAAAGGATAATCTGATCTTATCTTATAATGTTTAATATATTCACCGTCTTAGTTTAGCATGTTAGCATGCTAACATTTTTGCTGATTAGCACTAATTAGCTATATTTATTTCAGTCTGAAAGTCATATTCCCCTTAGCATCGCTAAAAACGAATTGACATGAAAGTTAAAGTTAACGTAATGTGATTAACGTTAATGTATCAATAACCACCAGCCAACATTTCCTAAATGTCCCTAAATGAAATTATACTACAGATACAGCTACAATAACAATTACAGATGACTGACTTTTATTGCGGTTGAAAAGGAAGTACAGTCAAGTAAGACCTTTCTATAATGCAGACCTTTGGTTAAATACCATTTTCTCTGAGGCAGAAACAATTTGATTGGTTGAGTTCAACCTCAGTAGTGGAGAGAAAGCAGCTACAGTATTATTATGAAGCCCCACTCTCTTGATGAATGCTAGCCATTTTTGATCAGGGTTATTTATTCGCCATTCAAGCTTGCCAGCTAGCAATCTGTGGTTTGGCGCTGCCCATTTAGGTTTGACTCAAGCACTGAGATTAAATCTGTTGCCCTCTGCATCTGAGTACTGTTGGATTCACTTAAAGTCCGACCAGCTGCTATAACATGTACTTTTTAGTGGTAAATAACAGAGGAGTAACAAACAGCAGCAATACGTGATAAACAATCACGGTTAAAGACAGACAGTGAATGCGTCATCACGTTCAATTATCCATGTTAGTAATTGCTGCATATTTGACTTCATTGGAAGTGCTTCAAGTGCCAGTTTGTAAATATAGCCTCCGTTCAGAATGAGAATCTCCACTGGATGATTAGGGGACAGGCTCGGCTAAGACTGATTGCTGTGGCCTTTCCACAGCTATTTTGGCTCTGCTGAGTGTGTGCCTTCCACTCAACATTGATCTATCGACCCACAGTCCAGTAAAACCTCGCTCAGACCAAAAGGTGAATCTCATTTCTAAACACACACACACACATGCACAGACTAACAAGCATGTTGATTTTTGATGACAAGATTGATGAAGCCTCTCTGAATTCTCCATGCGTCGACAATAGCCAACCACTCTCGCGCTACAGTGTGCATGTTTTTGTGTGTGTGTGTGTGTGTGGTCGTGCGCCATTGAACAGCCTTTGTAGGTTTGTGGCAGCGTTGCAATCACCGCAGTGGAAATGAGCAGCTCATCCATGCGACTGTGCGGCTCGGGTAGGTAGGGTTGGGAAAACAATTGCCATTATCTGCTATAATGAGATACAGGTTGACGCCTCGGGTCAAAGGTTAGTTATAGAAGATGTTTTGGCAATTTCGATCATAAGGGACCTGTGGGCACGGCCTTGCTTCAACTCGCTTTTGGTTCCGGTCAAACTGTACTTAATTCGTTCCTTTCTCCTCTCTCTTAGCCTGAAGTGGTTGAAAACTATTTCTTCTCAAGTCCCCCTACACACCTGTGTCTAATTCCTTAAGAGGACGCAGGACCCGTGATGCTTGCGTTACTCAATCCAGACTGCGCCCCCTGTAGGTCTAAAGCAAAAATGGGTATCTTAACTACCCCAAATAAACAGCAACAGAAATGGCTCCTACAGTCGCGTTCTCAAATGTAACACCTCTGGTTTCACTTTGCACCCCACCAGGTTTTTCACAAATGACGTCATGTTATATGTGTTACAGTTCCACCGTGCTCATTGTTGTCTCTTATGCTCCTGGTGTTTCCCCTCCCTCTTGCGTCCTGTGTCTCTCTGTGTGTGTCTGTATGGACCAGGAAGGCGGGGCGGTCATCCTCAAACCTCCTGCCTTGTTTCTGCCATCGGTCAGCATACCTGCACGGCAATGTGATGAGTATGCAGGCAGTTCCTGGAGGATGAAGGAATTGATGCCAATGACTGGCCCCCACGCTCGCCTGACCTAAATCCAATAGAACACCTCTGGGACATTATGTTTCGGTCCATCCGACGCCGCC
>JAVQJF010079106.1:0-33562 GCA_036023855.1 Gadopsis marmoratus | reverse complement strand
ACAAAAACAATATAAGAATGATATACTGACGATATGAGGACGACATCACGTAAAAGCAAGTCGATAAAAATGTGTTTTAAGAAGTGATTTAAAAGAGGTTACTGACTCTGCGAGCCTTATCATGGAGGTCAGCTTTGTACCCCCTGTTGTAAAGAAAACAAAAATGCAGGAGCCTATGACCATGTGATCCCTCCACTGCATTCTGGGTGGAAAAAGTGGTGTGTTTAATAAGAAAACAATTTGCCATGCAGCCTGAAGCATGCCTCTGATTATTACGCTGTTCATGTGATGGAATATTGTAATTGGACAACCTTCTCCTGGTGACACAAATATGTTACTTTGAGCAAAGTGCTACTGTAACGGGCCCAAGAGCTCTCTTAAAACTACGACAAAAGGACAACAAATACCGCCCCGGATGCAACTAACCTGTCCTAACCTGGACAATATGCAAAAGAAGGGGCCAAAATTAAGACTATTGTCAGTTAAATACACACACACACACACACACACACACACAATCAGCTTTGCTCCCCAGTGCAGCAATAACTAATCAATATTCTGGTGATGGTCTCACTCATGAGAGCGTGAATATATACTGTATATGGCACACTTTTACACTGTTCCATATGCTTGTGTCAATTAGTTTGGCTGCTAATTATAACAATCCCATAAGTAAATACCGCCTATTAATAACTAACTGTTATCTCAGGTAGTGATTAATCATGCAGCTGTGCGTCACTAGTTACACGTTAGAGTCATTTGGCACTCTTTGCCTGCTTTTACAGCCATTAAAATACCATAAAGTGCAAACATAAATTATGAGAATGTCTGCCGTGACCTTCCATTATCCATAAAAACCTTTCTGAAATGCAGTAGAAGTACATTATCAAGCTAATCCTACAGCCTGAAAGTGTTTTCTCCAAAGTGTGATTTGAAAAGTAAATGTAGCGCTGTTTGTTGAGATGAGTAACACTGTTCTCCACAAATGGAACGCCCTACAGTATCTCATCTGTCTAAGAGCATCAAACTGCCTGTTTTTCCTCCAGGGATGTTTACTTTTTCAAACACAGTTAATGCTAACGTCTCATTTAGAGCGAATACTCTCTGCAACAGAATGCCATGTTGGTGGCTGATGAGAGGAAAGTGTCGACAATATCTTTGACAAAACAGCTGCTTTAAACTTTAGAGATGTTATTAATCACAATCAGGAAGCTCATTTTGTCAGTGTGTGTGTTTCTGCCTCTATGGGCACACGGATCATTGCGCTGACATTTTCCGTATGTGAACTATAACTGAATCATCTGTTGTGTTTGTTAACTAAAGTGTTTCACACCAATTGCTGCAGCTGTAATTTAGTGTGGCAGTATTTGTATCTTGTATATTTGTAGTGTAATGTGTTTGTTTTTGTGTGTTTGTTTTCAAGGCCTTTAATGCCTGTGCATGGAACCCAGCTGATGTGGTTCACTGTGATGAAGTGTCTATCTCAATTACGTGTTAGCGTCTGCAAGTTGGTTTTCACGCTGCATTGAAATAAATGAAAGCCGGTGGCTGCAGGGCAAAACTCATTTATCAGTCTAAAAAGCCCAAATGGAAAAAGGAAAGTGAGTTTGAAAGCCAGAAACCTCTGCACCTGTGAAACATTTATTGATTTGTATAGTACTGATAAATAACCCTATTAAATCACATATTTAATCAGGGCAGCGGGGAAAAAGTGGGCAGGTGGCTCGTTGCCCCTTTTTAATTTTTCTAAACAGAGATTGGTGCACACGCATACATAACCCTAAGGTTTTCAAGCGTAAATCTTCCTGCTTCCTGCTACATCATAGGTGTGGGCCAGCAACTTCCTGCCTAATGAGCCGGCCCTGTCCGACCGATGCCAGAGAGCCTACCATCAGAAACACGGAGAGCCGCTGCTGCTGCAATACGCCAAACAAGAG
This sequence comes from Gadopsis marmoratus, assembly GCA_036023855.1. Classification (NCBI taxonomy): domain Eukaryota; kingdom Metazoa; phylum Chordata; class Actinopteri; order Centrarchiformes; family Percichthyidae; genus Gadopsis; species Gadopsis marmoratus. Next base: position 31,625 of record JAVQJF010079106.1, on the reverse strand, counting down.
GCTGAGAAAAAGGTACAGCTGTACACATTCAAACACAAATGCACGTAATGTGTAAAACGAACATTTAAAACTAAATTTTACCCTCAGAAACTTGCAATTTGCTGGTCTTCTGGTCTCACCTAATTCCAATGTCAGAGATTTTTGATGCTGAACAGTGAAATGAAATTAAAATTAGCATTTTATTAAATAAAAATGTATAGCGGCCATCATCTATTGGGTTCAGAATTAATACAAAGACGGTGGTAAACATTTAGTCTTAGTGGTCAGACTCTGTAAATTAAACAATAATATATGCCTTTAAATGGCTGTTTGATTAAATTAAGTTCTTATTTTGAGTTGCCCAATGAATTACCTCACTGATATTTTCATTTAATGACCATGAGCAATATCATGAATGGTGAAGAGGAGCAGAATCGTTGTAGCCAACTGTGTGATAAAAGGTTCACAACAATCATCAGAGAAATACTTTAAAACGGCCCCCAAATACGAGATTTCTGCAAAACTCTGGCCTCGTATTTTTCCTGACCATGACCGCCCTCATTTTCTCTCCCTTCATCCATCTACTTACAACCTTTCCCGCCACGCTTCTTTCTCTTTTTCTCACTTCATCGTTCTCCCCCCCATCAGCATCCTCTGCCTGTCTTTCAGTCAGTGAAGCGTGTGATTGGACAGCAGAGATGCTCATTAGCATAATGCTGCAGCATCCATCTCCGACCTGCGTGAAGATTAGGAAAACCAACTCTGTGTGTGTTTGAGTGATTTTCCAATCATGTGTAGAGCATCAGCAGCAGTAACCCTCGACGACAGGGTCGAATAGAGCACTGAGCGAATTAAGCATGTTGGCAAATGTCAAATGAGTAAGCAGACATTTGATGGAAACCGTGAACAAACTCTCTACAGGGGAATTAACCTGGCAGAGTCGTGACTTTTTTTTGTTTCCCTCCCTTGAGCTCACTTATGCTACTTAGTTATTTAATACACTTGGGTTATTATATTATTATTTTCATAGCTAAAACCCTTGTTGAAAACTGGCTTCTCTTGTGTTTATCCAGTGATAAGCCAAACGAACGTGCTGCCAGTTTATCTTGTCCTAATGAGATTATCTAGCAGCACCTTTTCTTTTTAGGCTTCCTTTAGGCTTTTTGCCACTGTTCTTCCCATGTTTCTTGTGCTGGTGTGATCCAGCGCTATGCAAGGGTTTCACATGTTTTAGGCCGAATGGAAAGCCTTAATGCCGTTACCTTTTAGCATTTCATTGAAGTCTTGGAAAACCAAACTTGCAAAAATATACTGCCATTTATCATCCAGATAATTTAGAGTTTGTTTAAATGACTTACTATTAAGTTGTCTCATATTTAAAAATCCTATACTTTTTTTTAAAGCTTTTGACTTCTGAAAACTTTATTCCTGAAATGTTTGCGATTTGGAACTTATAAATCTACAGTCTATAGAATAAAAAAAGAAAATGTATTATTAAAAATATATTTTTTGTTTGACATCTCAAAAGGAACAGTTTGACTGTGAGCTAGATGTCAAGATCAATACCACTCTCAAGTCTGTACTGTAAGTACGTCGCTGGAGCCGGCAGCCATTAGCTTAGCATAACATAAAGAGGGGTGAAACAGGGGGGAACCACTCGCCTGGCTCTCTCGTTTGTTTAATCCGCTGAAAAACCGACAAGTAAAAACGCGACGTGGTTTTATGCCGGTTTGTGTGTCGGACTGTTTCTTTTGGCCAGGAGTGGTTGCAGGGCAAGCAGTGTAGACTCCTAGTCGGATATTGGCTAAGCTAATCAGTGAACCAAACATCACTTCCACTTAATTTCACACTAGATAATATATGCAACTCTGTAAGAGTTTAGCACTCGCATTGTTAGACTGTATAATTGGGACAGAGTTATTATTTTAACACCAAAGAAAAATCCGTCTCAGAAATTTTGGCAAAGTAAGAACTTCTTTCCCGTTTTTCACTTCAGTGGGTCTCATTTCTGCCACTTGTTCACTTTACTGAAACAGATCACAGCCTTTATTTTTGCTGATTAGCCTCTTCACACACAAAGATGGAATCCACTTGAGGTCCATGGCCCAAGGAGGGTTCTTCTACTCTTGTTCTACTCTTAAATCAAAGCTGATTCTTTTGAGTGACTTAAAGAAAGCATGTCATTGTTCTTCAAGAATAGATGGAGAGGCAAAATGGGCTTGATGATAGAGTGTAAGATTAACCAAAGGAGTTTGAGCACACACAAGTGAGACGCAGGCAGAACTGTGAGGGAGAGAGAACAAAAGAAGTAGAGATAGGAGTAAGGGCAGAAACAGGGACACACAGAGAGAGAGAGAGAAGTGCAGGGAAGTAGGGATGAGTAAGAGAAATCAGAACAGCCACTGATTCATTCAGGGAATGAACTGATCCCGTGTGTGTGTGTGTGTGTGAGATAGAGGGTATAGCATTAAGGTTTCAAGAAGGACAGAGTAGACACTTGAATCTCCTAGACATCCACTCATGGGGACTGACCTTTATAAGATCGGAGTGGAAGCAGAAGCGTGTGTGTTTGCAAGAATGCCTTAAACTACTTGTTCTTGTCCACTAGTGTGCATGTGTGTGTGTGTCTCTCTCTCTTTTTGATCCCGTCTTTCTGACCCGAGGTTAGGACCGTAAATTGGCACACACAGAGTTTGGAGGAGTTTGAATTGGGGTTCGGCTCCTTGGTGACACTCTTGACTTTGAAACAAAAACTTTCAAAGCTAATTGAATAAGGCTCTTTGGGATTTGCAGTCTGTGAGGTGTCTGTTTTAGGGCAGCCTCCACCACTTCCTGTCTCCCTCTCTTCACTCGACGCCTCCTCATCAATCTTCCCTCTCCATCCTGGTTCGCTCTTATTTTTCAATCCTCATTGTTCCCCCTTTATAATCCTGTTAAAGGCAGCGGAGGAAGACTACAGTGGTAAAGGAGGGTGGAGGAGGAAGATTGAAGAGGAGAAAAGTGAAATATTGACCAGAAAAGAAATGTTAGAAAGAAGTATATAGGTAGAAGTGTAAAATGTAAAGTGAGTGTTTTTAGTAAAAAACCAAACAAAAACCTAATACATTTTGGATGACAACATAAAATGTTGGTTTCACGTAGTACTTTTGAAATACATATGCTATTATTGTAATTTCCTCCTTTTCAACTCCCATTTTCATCCCTTCAAAATATCCTTTGAAAGGGAAGCTATAGTCAAAGTGTTATTGCACCTGGCACAAAGTAGAAGCCGATAATGCAAGTTCAGTTCATTAAGAGAACTGAACACTCTGGGATTCTGTTAGATTAGTCTGTGTTTTCCTCCACAGTTATTAAACACCACAGCATTGCCTGTAGATCCCTTAATTATGCACTAATGCCTGGACAAGTTTGTTCAAACCTCCGGGAGATTTATGGCCTGGGCTGCCCTAACACTCTCTCTTTACTTTGGTGTCTAATTACCGATAATCCGTTTTATACATTTTTTTTTACTAGTTTTCATACTATTCTCACAGAACAGCAAACTTATGTATTAATACAGTTGACTAACATACTGTTTAAATGTAAGATCTGAAAAAAATGTATTGCATTTAAAAGGAAAAGAAAGAAGAAAACACAGTTCATCCACCCACTGTCCTAGAGACAATATTTCTTAAACAATTGTAAAGATTGTTTAATCTGTTTAATATATAGATATATATAATATATTGTTTCTACTTCTTTCTTTAAAAATGATGCAAAAAAATACAGTAACATGAAAATATGTACCTACATAAGAACACAATCTATATATTCTGTATACTCAGTCATACACAAAGTTATTTTAGCACTACGGCTAGTTAGCTTGCTTAGCGAGGGTTCTATTTTGCATTATTTGACCAGTTTAGCACTGTATAATGCATTATGTCCACGTGTTACACTTATTAATAGCATTTTGATAAGTCACAAAACTAAAATGTTCCTACTGGGGACATATTAGTCCTACACTAGACCTACACCTCTGAAAATATGGGGAACCCTGTTTCCTGTGCAGGGCCTTTAACAATGAATCAGATGTAGCTGCAAGAAATGTCGTGCCCACAGACAAATGTCACACATCTCTATAGAGCTCTACAGAGATTTTTTGCCTCTTTTAGCTCATTGTTTTAGTGTTATGGCAGATTTACTGTATAGTTCTTTTCAGCAAACTAGCTCTGATGAACCCACTGTATGTTACCTGCCCAGCACCAAACAGCAGATGGACAAAGTTAGCGACTAGCTGGTGAACATAGTGGAGCATGTAGCAGCTAAAGAGTCACATATTTCTCTCACGAGTTGGTGAAGACTAAACCAGAGCGAGAAGGAAACAGAATATTGACTTGTAATTGCCAGGTGGCCAAAAGCACATGAATGCCAATGTTGCTTTCCGTCTGCTGTCTGTAAACAGGCTGGTGTTTGCGAACACCTTGGCCATAACAACTTGTGTGTTTTTCAGCTTTTGTGGGGTTCTTGTGCCCCCAAGTGGAGTCGACCTTGCTGAAAATTATTGTTTATGCTGCGAGGCCTTCACGCACCAGCATTTCCATTTCAGTTTGTGATCAGATGGAGGCGTACAGGGAGTTACGTTAGGCTGTTCAGCGCGCACACACACACACACACACACACACACACACACACACACACAGAGGTAATCTATTTCTGATGGGTTATAATGCCAAGGTCAGGTCGTGTTTGTGCCCACTCATCAGCTTGTTAAATCTGAGTTTCTGACACATTTTGCATTTAAACAGTTTATTATAATTAGGCTTTTTGCTACAAATGGCCAATTCTGACTGACCTGTTTTATTACCATTTTGAACTACTGTATATATAGTTATAAAGTAAGAGCATGCTCAGTCAACCTATTTCTCTGTATTTTTTTACTTAGTATATCCTGTTTTCATTCATGTCTTTCTGGTCTGAATACATGCTGTGAGGTGATTTATGGGCGGCTGTGCCTCAGGAGGTAGAGTGTGTCGACAATGAATCCAAGGGTTGCGAGTTCGATCCCGGCTCCCCCTGTCCACATGGCAAGACGCTGAACCCTAAGTTGCTCCCAGTGAAGGCCAGCACCTTGCATAGCAGCTACGTTGCCATCGGTGTGTGTGAATGAGACCAATCTGGGAAGCGTTAAGGTTCTTATCGTATCTATTTACTTAATAAGCCAAAGTGGTCTGATCGAGTTCATTACTGTCTTTCTTTATTTGTATGTGTGTATTCATTATAAAGTATGTGTGAGTAAATGTCATTTTATCAGCATCTTAAACTCAGCTTTAAAACGGTTTATAACAAGTTAAGTAGTAGCAGTTGGATCTGAGGACAGCATCCTTCTCTACTGTGGAATATTAACTTTCTAGTTGATAAATTCACTGAAGAGATGTTTTCAAGGAGCTCACCCAGGTGAATGATGTTGCATAGATGCTCAGATTGCATACACACGCAGATGTTTCAGTCTGGACCGTTGCCGTTCAGCCTTCCCTGTCCGTTCTCAAAGCTCGCCACTCGACTGGCTTCACTCTGTCAAGGTGGCAATATCATTTTTGTTTAAATGTGCTATCCCTGTTGAGAGGAATAGAGTGAACCGCACCACGTACTGTTGCACCAGGTTAAGTTATAAAGTTGAATTATAGCAAAATGTGAATTCTGAATAATGTTCTCCTGCTTCTGGAACAGGAAGTGCGTTTTTGACTTTGTTGGGGGAAAAAGCGTCATAGTTAAGCATAAAATCTATAAACGGCCTTATATGTAATATTGCTTCCCTGCACTTTCAATAACATTTTAATTTTGTTTCTCCTCTAGGAGCGTGTGGTGGTGGAGAGTTCTGATTGGCTGGTGGTGGTTCCATATTGGGCAACGTGGCCCTACCAGACGCTGCTGTTACCACGACGTCAAGTCCTCCGAATCAGTGACCTGACAACAGAGGAGAGGGATGGTGAGTGTGTGTGTGAGAAGATACTGACAGAGTGTGTGACTGAGAGGGCGATAAGGCAATTAAGACTAGTTTAAAGTGACTCAGCAGCTCAGTGGAGAACCTGCAGGTTTGGTTCCCAGCCAAGGAGCCTCTTGTGTGTGTGTGTGTGTGTGTGTGTGTGTGTGTAATCCTCTATGTTCATTCACAGCACATTCAAGCTTCCTAGGGGAGAAAACGTTTCATTTTACGTCACCTTTCATGGAGTGGTCTCTGTGTCGCCATGGCAATTAATCAAATCAATCCAAAAATGACTCATACTCACTAACATTATTGTCTGTGAATCAATATCCTGGAGATTTGCTCTGTTTTCTGTCACCTGCATACAATATTGGTCAGTGTTTAAATTAATGCATGTCGGTTATTAATGGGTGATATCTAGTGTCAAGCCCGACTCCATAGCTTTTATGTTGATTAAAGGTGGTACATTGACGTTTATGGTGGTTGTATGCATTTTCTTTTTGTCAGCCATCCCATTATATAGTTTGCAAAACTATAAAATGCTTCAGTAATAGTTAAATAAATTGTATTTTTACGGCTTTTACTCCCCTTTTTTCCTAAACATTATGGTGCTTAAATGACCAGCAGATGTTGTTTTTGTTGTCTAAAGATCTGGGTGATCTGGTGAGATTACCTACCATTCCCGCTCAAGGGTCTGTAAATTAACAAAGGGCTTATTTGGAAGATTTCTGTTGACAGCTGAGAGTCTGGTTAGCTGATTGAGCTCGGGTGTAATGACGGTGTGAAACCCAAGGCACGCGGATAAGAAGGACCAGTGGGGAAGGTGTCGCCTGAGACACAGTCCATTACCACTGTTTAGCACTGAACATGGGAGACGAATCAGCACAGAGTAGCATGTCAGTCAGTAGATGCCAGAAAAGATGTTTCTGTGGTTCGAACCGACTTCTGATTCAATGCTTCGGTGTCACATCAAACTGTTTCGCATTTGTTGAGGCTAGCAACACTGATAAGGGTGATTCATTGATTCAATCAAGAGTGGGTTTTTATTATTACATAAACAGTTTGTGTATCACTGGGATATTAGTTCTAAAAGTATTTTCAGATGGTTTTCAGCAGATACCTGTGTGTGTGTGTGTGTGTGTGAGGTGTCTTGTTGGAAGTTTTATGTCAAACCACTTTACTGTTATTGCTCCTTTTACCATTCGTCCCTGGAAAAGTTGACGACACAAAAGCAGCCAATACGTAGATCTTTTTCTTCTTTTGTTTTTTTTTTTTTTACATTAAACAGACGGGTAGATGAGCTTTATATTAAGCATCCCGTTTGTTATGCTCTGCATTAAAGCATGGAAATTCCACAGAATTATTATGTTTAATCTTGTGTAATCTGAATTTAGTTTGAAAAGTTTACAACTTTGAGTGATTATTGCGAATGTTTATTTGCTTTTTTTCCAACTCATGACTGAAATATTTTACATACAGTAAGTATATTGGATTAATAATGCAAATACCCAATTGATTTGGGATGTAAATAGCACATATCACAGGTGGAAACCATGTTTTTTGTAGTTTTTAAGCTTTTAACGATTAATAAATTATAAATTTTAGCAGGTGATCAAAGTTGATCTCTATTCTGATGCTTTCCATCTGTCCAGGGTTTGAGTTTGAGATAGAAACTTGTTTGTGTGTGTTTATGTAACTATGTAATTTGTTTTTCTGTCTCTGGTCTGCCTGACTTATTCCTCATGTATTCGGGCATATCTTTTCACTTTCAATTCCCATCAAGAATAATAAGATTGATCTTCTTTCAAATTCACAGCCTTTCTAGTTGTGCATCCCTTTCTCAATTTTCAGTTACTGTTAATTGTTGTTTTTACTCTCACGGGCCCTCGCTTCTGCTCCCCTTCCTCGTGTCATTCGTTATTAGCAACGCTCACTAACAAACACCTTCTTTCTCCCTCCCATCCACCTTCCTCCTGTTTTCTCTCTTGATCTCCCTCTCTTCTGTCTGTCTGTTCATCAGGTCTGGCCGACATTATGAGGCGACTGCTGACCAAGTATGACAATCTGTTTGAAGTCTCTTTCCCCTACTCCATGGGCTGGCACGGTAAGACAAAGACAGAAACTTGGTTATAAATGTGATAACCTGTTCAAAGAGTGACAGAAGGAGAGAGGGACAGATGGTGGGAAAGATTAAAGATAATTTTAATCTAAATACATGAAAATCTGTGGATGGATTGGTGGATTGGAACACAAACGCTGCTACAAACTGGAGGCTGTTCATGAACGAGCTCCAATCACAGAAATCTGAAGGCAGTGTGCTCATCTGTGTCATCATCTGCATAAGTTAAGGTGCAGCTTGTGTTCCCTACAGCTTCAGTAACTCTCGTTGCATTTCAATGAAACGAGAAAATCTCAGCTTTGATGTCACTTATTACCACTTGAGTGCGCTACAAGACACATCAGCATATTGATGTTTTGTCTCGTACATGACCACGAAGCAAAGCAGGAGTTCTCACAGCTAAAGAGCACTCATGGTGTAATTCCAGGCTTTTAGCATCAGTTAAAGTAGCACGGGGGACAGAGACCAAAGTATTGTCCTGTTGAACGGCGTGGTGGCAGGGCCTTCTATGCTTAAAAGGGAAAGTGACGTGTCTTCTTCTGGATCTGTAAATGAGAAAGCAGAGTCGAGCCTGCTTTCGAAAGCTGGAAGATGCTAAAGCGCTACGTAGCGCGGAGGGGAACTGCAGAGTCGGGCGATTATTTTTGTGGGTTCGTCACCATGAGCGACACCTCTCGCATTACACATAGTAATATGATCCATTGCTAGTATAAAAATATTGATTAGAGCAGCTTTAATGTATTAATTGCTGGATATTTTACACTTTTTTCCCACTGCGAGTTTGATTTATTTGCCTTTTAACTTCCTGTCCTTCCAGGTGTTTTGGATTTTTCTTCTAGCAGATGAGCCACACATTCATTTCCTGAAATACTGAATAATCATTTTAGACCGAATGCAAGAAGTTGTAATGTGGCACCAGATGTGCATTTAACATTTCTCTGGCTTTACATTAATCGTAATAATTAAAATCTGAGTTCATGACCATGTCTTTTCCAAGAAAATTTTTTGTCCAACCTAATCAAGCTTATACACAGACATGTCATGCCAAATCATTCAATCCAATGTGCCTTGTCTCATGGATGTAAACATTCCTGTAGCAAGTGATCAATCATCTTACACTTTTTTAAAAGACCAAGAATTCAGTTAGATGCACTGGCTTTTAGTGCTTCACAGGCATAATAGCTTGAGGGAGAATGTAATACAGTCTATAATGGTATTATAGGGATTTAGGTATTATCTTAAAGAGCATCACTTAAGTGAACATAAGTGACTAAAGGCTCGACATAGTGACTTGGAGATGAATTGCAGACAATAACTTTGAACTTTGGAGTAGAGTGATTTGAGCATTGTGAAATACTTTTTTACACTGCACTACATTATGGAGCAGTTTCGTTCGCTGTTCCCAATGTTTGTTGCAGTTTCAGTTAAATTTTTCACCGTTGTCTGTCTGGATCCTGCACCCATTACTTTTGCATCACAGCAAAACAGCACGGTCGGCGGAAAACAAAAGAACCAGCAACAAGACAGCGAGCAAGCAAAAATAAATGCGTAAAAATATATACAACAAATTCTGGGAAATCACCTTTGCAATGAGGACCAAATTGCCATTTCCTTTTTGAGCGAACATGCAGAGTGAAAACCATTTGCATAGATCTCAGACACTAAAATCCAAAGCAAATCTATTTTGAAATAACTTGCCTCACGGCAGTCAAGATGTGGGTACGACTTTTCTTTTAACTACGGCCAGGCAAGTGTTTAACTGGCTCGCTGTGAAGAAGCAGCTTGCACAAGCACACAAAAGGCTGTAAGCTTTGTACAGAAAGGTGTTTGCTATCAAGACAGCTGTTCCCTTTTGTGAGTCTAAAGCTTTGGCTGATATTTGTACTGCGACAGTGAGGGAAATACCTATTGTGACAAATGTCAGAGAAACACCTTGCAGCGGGTTCAGACTGGAACAAAAGGTTAGCAGAGTGCGGTGATGCGATGAGTGATGTGCGACAGAAAGGAGAGCCGTGTCATCACGGCTGAGTGGTCAGAGTGATCCTTGTATAAGATAAGGTTGCAGGTTCAATCCCTGCAGCAGCTGTGTCCTGCTGAGTTGTTTCAGAGAGGAAAACCCTCTGCCCGCCCACTGTACAGGCATATTTCTGTGCTCAAGACTGGCATCTTAAACCAGATTTCTTGAGCCATGCTAGCCGTGTGGCTCTATGGATGCCAATGGTTGCTTGGTAAGCTGGTCCACCACTTTGGACCAGACAGAAATATCTCAACAACTATTGGCTGGATTACCATGAGACACACATTAATATTCAGACACAGAATGGAGTAGTCTCAGTGTTTGCCTAGTCTGGAATTAAGACATATTTTATGAATGGTGTCCATCTGCACTATTTCAACACAGACCAATAATCACCACATCGCCTGCGAGACAAAATCTTATTAACAGGGGAGACCTACTCAATATATTTGATGAAATCAGTTCATCAGGCTTCGTACCTCTTTCTCCTCGAGTGCTGATCACCTTATGACCTTTGCTGTTGTGCTTGAGAACACGCTCTTTTGGATTTTTTATTTATATTGTTTTGTCTTTTTGCACTCCTCCACTTCCAAACTGTGGGCTTTTTGTGATCTCTTTCATCTTTCATGAACAGCCTCGGGCCAATGAGTACACAGTCTGACTAATAACGGCAGGGTTATAATGAGCCTCGTTTAATTTAGTCTGTGGCTCCAAAGTCAGGAAGAAACTAATCCAAATTTAAAAACACAAATTTTAAGCCGTCATTATCATTACAGATCCATTTCAGAGAATGAAGCGCTATAGCTTTGTGCGCACTTATCACCTTTTACTCTGTTCAGAAAAAGGCAGCACCGCATGAAAGACAGTTTATAAAAAGAGAGATGATACACTCAAACTGCCATGTGGAGAAAAGGACAGAGGGCATGAGAGGGCACAATCATCGACCACTTTCTTCTTTTTTTATTTTATCTGATATCAAATCTTTGAAGTCAAATCTCAGCCCAAAGTTGCCCGTGATGAAGGCTCCTACAGATCTTTCGACTTTAATCTCCTAGTCTGTTTTATTTCTTAAAACTCATAGGTCATATTAAAGCAATGTGTTGAAGGTTATAAGAAGGTAGTCACAGAGTAATATTTTTTCGACAAAGCTGGGGGGAAACATCTGCCAGAGAGGGTAAATACATTTCAAAGAATTTCAAGTGAGAATTCTCTTGAAAGAACTAACAAGCCAATAAAATTAGGCCTTTAAGGAATCTCCATTCAAACGTACAAAACCAGAAAATGGTGTAATATTACACACATGCCACTTTCACACTACCTCCCTCCAGTTTTCAGACATCTAATTATCTGTGAAATAGCGCTGTTTGCTTTATTAGCGCCCCTCCTATTTCTCACTATTGAATAAGTGAAAAGAGTGAGAGGGAAGTGTCGAGAGACTGCAAGATGCTGGGCAGAGATAAAGAGGAGAGGATGCCAAAAGAGGAGAGAGAAAGACCAAGAAAGAGGGGAAGCTGCAAAGTTAATTTTCACCTTTTCTGTGCAATAAACTACACCACTACACATGGATCAGTTATTCGAATATGCTACCTCTAGTGTGAACAAGAGCTAAACATTCAAACCTATTTACTTCCCACTGTTGCAACAAATTGCCCTAAATATTCACTGTCATGATCCTGACAATGAGGAATTTAAAAAAAGAACATTCCTTTTCTAGTGTTTTACCGTTGTTCAACTGTTTCCCTTATTAGTGTAAGAACTTTCAACTCCCAATCCAATGGTGTTATTTTAACTTTATCCAGGGGTATTAATGAGAAAGAGCCTGCTGAGATTACAATGGATGTGCTGTAGCTAAACACACACACACACACACACTGACCTCCTCATTTTGGAAACACACACTCTCATCCAAACACAGACGCGTCCGCACACTGCCCTGGCCCGCATAATGAGTTCCGTTATCTCCCCATCTGTGTTTGTTCTTTATTTGAGCTCATTTGGAAGCAACCAGCTTTTATTTAGGGCTGGGCTTATTAATGGCAGTGTGGAGATAGAAGTGGCTGGATGGTGTTAGAGTCACCTGGGAAATCATGGACTAGATAAAGGTACCTGCTTATTCCTTCAGGAAGAATATGCACAGCACATGACAGACCGTATTAACTGGTTGGATGAAGGACTTGGACACAGAGAGAAACAGACAGACAGACAGACATTTAGGGTAAACTTATAGTAGGGCTACACAATAAAGCACAAATTACTGTACATAACATTGCTTTCTATAACACCCTGGATATATGGAAGTTAGGATTTGTCTCTCAATGTGACACCAGCAACTGTTAGGATTGGAATTCCCCTATCCAGGAATATCTGTAAGTTTGTATTCATTCTAAATAAATTCACTCTTATGTGCTCACACACACGCAGGAGACAAAACACGCATCCAAAAACTATTTAAAACTGGGTAATTGTCTACTAATGGGTGCATCTGTCTCTATTTATCCCTTATCTGGACTCTTCAGTCTTTTCTTTGTTCTTCCTTTTTTCATCTACCATCCATTAGTTTCCTTTACGTCGACCTCCCGTCGTCTCTATCTGCGTCTGATCAGCCCACATTGTCAGGAAACTGACTGTAGGATAAGAGCTAAGGAAAAGCTCTTATTGTGATTAAAATGTCTCAAGGGATCTATTTGGGGTTATTTTATTTCTTTTGTGTTTTTTAAGAGAAGTACTTCTGATCACCTCATTACCTTCCTCTAAGATCAGAAAGCAACACAGGCAACAGAGAAGGTATTTAATTGTTTAATACAGTCCCAGATAACTGGAAATGTATATTTGGTAATCGCCCTCTTGGCAGGATTTAGAGACTTATGTAATAATGCTATTTTCCATGTGGTAATCTGCAAGCTTCTTCAAGTAAGACATGAAGATGACAAATTAAAAAATAACACGAATGAAAGAGTGGAAAAACAGGACGAATGCAGATGCATCCATAGAGGATTGAGGGGTGTCTGGATGGTTTTATGAGTATGAATATGATCTGAATCACAATTCTATGACCTTCACAGTCACCAGATCTCAATGCAGTCGAACACCTCAGGTGAATTTTGGCACACTGTAGCTCTCCTTTGCCCGGCTGGTGCTGGGGTATTCATATTGCCTAAAATCACAATGTTTTCTCAGAGGGCTTTATATTGTGTACAACCTTCGATTTAGGCTCTCACTGTTAGTTTATCAAGCAAGTTTGAGATTAAATTTGTACGTCTTTCTTTTGGCTGTTTATCTAATTTTGTGCCGGTTACATAAACCTGAAGCTCTTCAGCCAAACCACTGAAGCCTGAACAGTTCAACACTGGTTCATTCATTTAGGATGGCAGACAAACACCTGGGTCAGTGGTGTCTGCTTATACTGTCCCTTACCAGAATTAAGTAGACAGCTGCCATCTAATCAGAGTGGAGATCTCTCAGTGGCCATCTCTGAAAGAATGGATCATTGGCGCCGCCTCACAAAAAGCACTTTGTCATCTTTATGTTTTTGTTACACTTGTAAGATTATTGCTTTATTGCCCACAAAGTCAACAATGGCTGCTTCTTTAATTTCCGTGGTTAGTTGACTGATTTGGGGCTGTCTGGTCTGCTGCCGGCCTTAACGAGCGGAGGGCCTTGTTCGTGTGGTGTGGATGGCAGAGGGATAAATGAGCTTGTTGTGTCCTGTCTATGCATATCCTTAATTAGCCTTCAGTGTTTGATTGTGCTGTCATTCTGTTTCGTGTGTGTGTGTTTGAAGTGTTTCTTTACAGAAACACTGAGGAAATGCATATTCAGGAGATTATGGCAGGTGTAGATATGTTTACCAATTCTACTGCCATTTGGTACGTTGTGTGTGTGTGTGTTAGTGTTGAACCTATGTAACAGATAATACACAGCGAGATCTTCTGACCAGGCATTGGCAAGTTCTCCACAAAGTCCATTTATTTTCGATATCAGAACACCTCGGAGAGTTTTTTATCAAGATTATACCATGGACATTTACCATGGACATCCTTTTTCAGTTTAACTGTGTTTTGGTCAGCAGGTTCACCAGTGAGACTTAACCGGTAACATTGCATGAAGGAGAAGTATTGTTGCTATGGTTACCTGGCGTTTGACGTGCCTTGCAACAGTGTTTAATCTGTTGACAGGAAATATGTCTGGTGTCCTGTTCTAAATATAAAATGATCTAGTAATGTTCTCGAAGTAGGCAAGGGCAGGGTATAAACTATTAGGCCAGATTAGATTAAGCTGTGTACTACTGAAACATCACTACTGTCAGTACCCCACAGAGTGGGGGGAACTAGAGAACTAGCATGCATTAATAAAACCCTCAACCCGTCTGGGTAACCTTTGCCCACCAGCCATCAGCGTAAACAAAGCCTCTGATTGACTGGATGAGCTGGTTCTGGGTCTCCAGCCTCATGTCTCCCTGTCTTTATTCAGGAGCCCCGACTGGCCCCCATTTAAAGGACGACAACTCTCACTGGCAGCTGCATGCTCATTACTACCCTCCTCTGCTGCGTTCAGCTACAGTTAAGAAGTTCATGGTGGGGTATGAGATGCTCGCCCAGGAGCAAAGGGACCTCACCCCCGAACAGGTGAATAATGTAACATACACACACAGAAACAGAGACTGACATGCACGTATGTTCTGCATTACACAGTGCATGTTGTGGAAAAAATATTTTCACAGTGCGATTTTCACCCCAGGCCATCAAAGGCACATCATCAAAAGCTGACCCTTTTTCCAGCATACTAATCATGATGCAAGACCAGGATTGCAGTGGACTCGCTCTCTCTCTCTGCATTTGTCTTTAGACAACTGTATAAAAGCTTGGCACTGTTGTGTTCTTGTATTTTTAGGCTGCTGAGAAGCTAAGGAACCTACCAGAAGAGCACTACAAAACCAGAGAGAACCAGGAAAGAGGAGGAAAAGAGGAAGAAGGTGGAGGACAGTAAACGTTGAAGTGAAACAACCTGTGTGGTGGTTAGAAGAGAGGGGGGAAACACAGCTTAATTTAAACCACAGTACACTTTATGAACATATACAGTTGATGAATTGCTTTTGTTTAGGAAGTACTGTAAAAATTACATTTAAAGATGAAGTGTAACTGTAACATACTTCTCTGGACGGGTGTTGAAATGTTAAAGTGCCTTTTGCAAACGCAGAGATTTACTATATTCTTACTGGCACAAAAAGTATGGATATGTGTTAAGTACATTTTTGTGCACACAAACCTGGTACTGGACTCCTTACTGCAATCATGAAATGGTCTCTAATCAAAGTGTGCTATGGAACCTGTCCTCCATGTTTTAGGGAGATAATGAGAGAACATTGTTCTTTTCTTCTCCGCTGTCCCTTCTGTTGAATTCAAACTAACTTTGTTTGTCGTTTGGTTTTGTTGCAAACCTTTCAGCCACAAAGCTTTTTGCTACCAACAACACAATGAGCTGTTTGTGATTTAAATGAACGCCTTTCTTTCTTTCTAAATGTTTTTACATTTACACAGCCAATCTTGAATTTAGTTAACTGTTTGACAGCTTTCAGCCTCAAAGGTGTGACAGTAATGTTTGATTTGATATAGAACAGAAATAATTGAACAGATGCCTTTTGTCTCGAGAGTGTTATCCTGAATTAACATCAAGTTTACGTCATGGTATTCCTACCAGGCAGCTCCAACAGTGTTTTTGAACACCATGTTCAGATTTGAAGTGCTTAAAACATATTGATAATGAAGTTCAAATTAAATACAGAATGTTTTGTATACTTTTGTTGTACACTTCTACACCTGCCAGTGGTAACACAACGTGACATTGAATCATGACTGTTCCGAATAAGATAGAGGGGGGTAGGGAATATTTAATAAATGAATGAGGGAGTGATTTGGGACAACGCATGGGTTTAAATATTTCAGCACCATGGAGAGAGACACAGAGTCTGGGTTGAGGGCTTCAGAACCATGGAGAGAGACTGAGACTGTATACCTACTTTGAGAGGGTCAACATGTTAAAGCATAGGTTCACATTATTTCACGTTTGAAAGGTTTACTGGTGGCTGTAATTGTTTCCTTGTCCATACTAGCCGCAAAGTCCTGAATGGCTCAAATCAAAACCATGCGCATAAAAATGCCAAATTAAGTCTTGACATGTTAAATGCGGTGTGCTCTCACTGTGACAACAGCAGATGGTAGTGTTGCTTAAAAAGTGAGGAAATAACCTGGATTTAGGCTGAGAATCTGACTCTTTAGCCTATACCAATACATAAAAATGCAATTGCCCATTATTTTTTAATCAGTTGAACTAAAAGCTTCTATACACATTAGTTCACTTTTTAATCCCTCAACAGGGAGGCGGTCACATGGTTAGTCAGGTCAATAGGCAGTGTTGTGTAACAGCAGTGCCAGATAATGGATAAATTAATGGATGATTAAGTAAGCAGTAGCAGTTGATGAGATTGGGTGATATCACAAAAAGCAACAGAATAAGAATCCGTTCAGCCAGGGCACGAGAAGCCAGTGATCCACTCAGGTTATCGACAAATTCATAAAGGAAATTCTTTTTGTTTAACATTAGGCTGAATTGTAAATGCAGACATTCAACATTTCAAAACATGCACACAGAAATAGGGAAACACAAGTTGAGAGCGGGTAAGGGTGGGGGCTAGGCACGTAGTCATGATAGTTGCAGGTACGTTTACGGGCTAGAAAACTATCAGTGATGGTCTTTACAAATATATAGAAGTACAAATCTGTGTGTGTGTGTGTTGTTAATTATACTAATTTGAGTCCTGACTGCCTGTTGGGACAAGTCATGGCATAAGTCACTGGTTTCAGTTGATTTCGGTATCATGGAAATCAATTTGCAGAATCTTTCTATTTTTGTTTTCACTTTATCCAAATGACCCTTGGCTTTTCAAAAAGTCTGACTATATACCCATAGGCCAATTATGCTTCTTATGCAAATAGAAGATAAAAATAAATCCTCATATTTTACAATAATTTAGTTACCTTTTGAATTCAGAATTCAAGATCAACTTATACTGACTTGGTGTAATCCATTACTTTGAATATCCCATTTTATATTGGTCAAAGCTCCATTATTGCCCAGTGGGATTGCATTTGAAAGTGTAGAGATTCACAGGTTTGGACATGTTAAAGAGTCGATGGCCGTTGTGTTTTCTGAGCATATCCAGAGGTGGACAAAAATAATTGGTTTTGTTTGGACACTCAGCATGCTTGACTTTTTAATAATTGGAAATTTTGACATCTTTTCACGCAGAATTCAATCTTTTTGAACGTTGACAAGCTAAAGGGTTGTACAGTGTTCAGCCACTTTGAGAGATAGCTCATTCAGGAGATGTTCGTTTATATTCTTGTTTCATAACCACTGAAAAATTACACAAAAAGGGACGTTATTCGGCTGTAGTGAGTGTAACGGTGGCAGTTAACACGCTGTATAATTTATAACCTTAAAGACTGCTGTTGTTAGCCATGCTAGCTCCTGCTGCTTATGTTTAAAACACTTCCCACGCTATTTCCAGTCCCCTCCTGCTTTTGGCCAAACCATTATCCAGGAGGATTTTGGTCTGACTGCAGCATCAGCCCCAAATACTTTAACTGGAACGTACCATCTACTCAGGTAAGCACAGGGTGGGATAAACCTCTACAAAGCATCCTGGTAATACACAGTAACAAACAGAGAAATGATTTAAGGTTTCTCAGTTACTGCTTAAATCCCAATTTACCGCTGGGCACGCAAGCACACACACGAGTAGACCAACTTCAGTAGAATGTCATCTGCTACAGAACAAGCGTACCCTTCCTTCCCCACTTGACATTGCCCAACCTGCTTTCAGTATCACTAAATGAATTGCACCAGCGTCACAAAAGAAACGTAGCCTATATTCCCAGGCTGACCCCTTCTTTACGCAGATCATAACCGCGTGGAAGAGGAATAAAATGACACAACTTAAACAAGTTTGTGGCCTGTTGTTTGTACAACCTGACTGATTAATCGAAATGCTGTCTTTGCTACCATTCATTGCTGTCACTCAATATGGAGTTTACATCGTAGTTGTTTGCATTTTAAAAATGAGCAAATGTTTAATAGATTTTGTAACAAGATTACATAATGAAAAGAGCATCAGTAAGTCCTTTTTTAAAACTCTATTCCTTTGCTGCTTCCCACCCAAGAGGGCAGTTATTTTAATGAACAACTGTATGTCCTTCTTCACAGACTGTGTAGCGTTTGTGTCAGCTGCCCTTTTTATCCATTATTTCTTGGCTTTCTATAGTGGACTACAGACTAACTGCAAGTTGGAAGCAATATACCACTGTTGTGTTTACAGAAAAAAAGAGCAGAAGCAGATCTGGCAATGTCATTGTTTATTAGAAAAAAAATCTATTTCTATCAGCCTTTATCACGTCTCCTTTTTGTTGATACACCATCTATTCTCCCTCAAGCAAGAATACATTTTTTTTTTTTGCAGTATTTCAGCTTCGTCTGTCCTTGGTCTGAATTTCCGGCATTGCACATAAAAAAAAAACGATGGATAGACATACACTTGCAATGGCACGTGGGCCGTGGCAGCCACACACACTCACCACTTTCATTACTTATACTTATACTACTTCTAGCTCAATCTCAGTTTCTCCATACATGTTAATATTGATTCCAGGTTTTGTTAAAATGTACGGCTGAACAGTGAAGGTGTGCAGATATAGTTTACCGACCGAGAAGTTCTTCGAGGGCACGGATGTTGGTGTGTGAACGTACAGCACTTTTTATGTACTGTGACAGACCTCTTACATCCAGGTCAATATTTATCCAGTCCTCCAGGCTCACCGTGAATCCTCTTCTCATCTATTTCATCACTCCTTCGAGACTCTGTGTGTGTGTGTGTGTATTCAAGATATATATTTCTATCTCCACACAGATAGCTAAGAATATGTGTGTGTGTGTGTCTCCTCACTGGCAGAGGAAGGAGGATAGTTTGGCTCCTTTGCCAATTTCTTGTTACTCGTCTTTTCCAGCACTGTTCTGGTAGAGAATTGTTCTCCCAATGCAGCTAACGATGCCAAATGTGCTTTATGAAATCTGATTAGTAAAATTTGCATGTCCTCATGGTAACAACATGTTGTGCAGTTCAAATAACTCCCGTTCTGTAACTTCTTTGAAACATTCAACAAATGATCACATGGGCTAGACATAATATCATGAACACCTATCAAATTTCAAAGATATCTTTATTGTCCCACGAGGGACAAATTGGACTACAGCCAGAAATGCAGCACAAAACATACATCGACAGAAGAGGCAAGAAGACAAGAGGTAGACAAAAGTACAGTTAGCAGCAGTCACAGGTTATTTAGCAGGCCCATGACAGCAGGAATAAAGGAATTATTGTGCCTGTTTGTCATGCACCTTGGTAAATAGAATCTACTGGCAACAGATGGCAAGGGTCGGCAATCATTTGTTGAGCCTTACTCATACACCTGACCTTATGTAGGTGAGAAAGACCATTTAATGTAGTACCAGCGATTTTACTGCACACTTTTACAACCGCCTGTAATCTTTAGTCTTTCAGTAGTCTTTCAGTCTGATCGCCCGTACCAACTGATGAAGGAAGAAGTGAGAACAGATTCAATAAAACAATGCCTTACAATACAAAACAACACAACAAAACATGTGTTACGACTTGTTGCTGGCACTGCATCAGACAGGCGTTTTAAAAGAAAAATGAGACAAACATGGGTTGGGGTATATTATAATTTGAAGAGGTTTTTATAAGGTCATCTTACTTTTATGGTGGGTTTTCCAAACTTACTTCTGCTCAGCCACATACATCTGAAAACACGTGCCTGATGCTTGTTTATGAAGTCATTTTACAAATATCCTGAACTGTTCAATAATCCAAATATGTGGTTTGAAGGTATTTCTCTATGACATTTTATGTTTGTCACAAACACTAACACACAGTAACACGGCAAGGAGTCCACAGCCATGTCTGTAGCTTGAGGTGATGGTATGGTGGCTCAGTGCTTTGCACTTGCTGCCTCACAGCAAAGTGTTTTCTCCTTAAAAATATGTAACCCCATAGGAAAAACATGCAAGAAGAACAGACTGCTCTCCTGCCCTGTCCCTTACCAAGACAGGGCAGGGGCACTTGGACCCCTGTCGCCATATCTGACCACTGCTCCAGTCTGTCCTCAGGAGGAAGGAAGGCTGGATGGGTCAAATGCAGAGGACAAATTTCTTCGGGGGACGCAAATTGCATGTCTGTGTATTTCTGTGTGACCTACACGTGTGTATGAGTGTCTCACGCTTGACAATAAAAAACCTCAGGGTCCCTGTTTTTTTTGTTTGTTGTTGAGGTAAAGGAAAGTATAGCATGTTATCGCACTCACAGTCACAATGCTAACATGCTGATGTTTAGCAGGTATAATGGTATAACAATTTGCCCTAACATGTCCACCATCTTAGTTTAGCATGTTAGCATGCTAACAACTAAGGCTGGTGGGAATGTTATTCAGTTTTGCAGGTATCATAAATGACAAATTAAAATGCTGACCCGACGTTTGCGCACTTGCACTAGATGAAAAATGAATGGTTTACCACAGTGAATGCAGTTGTTCCTGAGGTGGACACGAATATCAGTTGTACCAAATCTCTACTGTAATCAATCCGATAGTCACTAAAAAATAAAATAAATGTCAACCATTGCCATCCATACTGTCGCAATGCTAACATGGTTACAAATGTTTATCGTAAGCCTGCAGCGAAGGTGTTCTTCATCAGATGATCTAAACTATGCTTGTTTAGGTATATCAACTAAAACAAGCATAGTAACATGACAAATATGTAAGCTGATGTTCAGGAAACAGAGTGCGTTCCACAGCATTTAGGCAGGAAAATAGTATAATAACTTGAAAAGCATGACAACATGTAAGTGATTAATAAGAAGAGTTTAACACTCAGCTACAAGCTAATCAGCTTAAAACTGTGTGGTTGTGCTATGTTTAAATTTCCAGTTCAGTATGATATTGTTACGAACTTGCACAATAGAGTGTTTGTGTCAGACCCCATCGCTTGTAGAAGTATAGGCTGATAAGTAAAGAGGTTTCTGTTATATAGGCCTCTATAAAGAAAGCACCTGCAGAGTACCGTGCCCATCATGTAACATTCACCTTCTTCAGCCATCCGTGCATGTTTCAAGATGTTGAACCAAACACCAACATGTCTATCACGCAGGCACAGTACCGTCAGTCATATGGGTCCAATTTGCACCTGCTGACCTTTACGGCTCACTGAGGTGACAGTCAAGCTGAAAGTAGTTTAAGTGAAGAATTTTGAACCAGAACTCCACTCCAATCCTCTCCTCTCCTCTCCTTTGGCTGACCAAAGTATACTCCCAACTAGAGGGAGGCGTGAGTGAGCCACTCTCCGGCGAATCTGTCACCTTGCTTGCTGTTAGAGATCCTGAAACAACCAGGAGGGAAGAGAGACGGAGGAGGGCGTGGCGGCGGGATGTGAGGACACCACAGAGTGACTTGAATATGAAAGAAAATGATTTACAACTTCCACCCTCCACAACCTAGCTACAGCCTCAGATATGTTGGATCATGGCCTCTCTGGCACAATCCCCATTAACAATTTAATGTTATATAAGGTTGTTAATCTCAGGACTGTTGTATTGGACTGCATTATATTGTAGGATGTTCCTGAAATTTGTCCCACTTTATAGCCTGAGTGCCTTTTTTATGAGGCTCTGACACAACACCTCCCCCCACATTCCATGTGCTTACTTTGACTAGATCCACCATGCTTCCTTTTCACTTAGCTCACCACTTGAAGTTAAACCACAGCTCTGACACAATTGCTATTATTATGTGTTAGAAAACATCTGCTTTCATCCAGCGAACATGGAGCGACGTTCACATTCATTTGGAGTCATGTTTCTGTAAGTGGAATATTCCCTCTCCTTTTTGCTCTGCTTTGCGCTCCAACACCTCAATTTCCTTCACCAACAAGTCACTATCTTTGTCTGTCTGCTGTACAGTGTTGCTCAGGTGTACAGTGGGGGTTAGAAATCTCTGTAGCTGCAGAATGGGGTGATAATTCTGTGTCATTACCTATTATTTGGATGTACAGTATTTCTAGACAGTCTGCTTCCGCTAAACATAGCCCTGAGACTTTGGATTTACCTCATCAGCTATCAGGCCTTTACACGATACATCCAGACAGATCCTGGACTTCACTGCACTCCTGAGAAAAATTTGGAGAGACGGTACAAGGGATTTATCTTTCTTTCTAAAATGGCATTTTAACAGCCGTAAACCTGAACTCAAACTTTCCCTTGTGTGCATCACTTGTGCATGTTTTCAATAATTCTCAGACCAACCAGGAGTCCTCTCTGCCTTGGAGCACCATTTCACATCAGACCAGCAGCAGAGTTTAAATGAAGCTGAAAACCTTCACAGTTGGCATCTGTGGCCATGCTGCGCTGGTATAATGGAAGTAAACAGAGAAGAGTTTTGCCTTGCCATGGGGAGGCTCTCTAGTGAGCAAGGATTATGATAAAAATGCAACCAAAACCTGATTAAAACACCACCACATCACTGCCATTATCACACAAGCCTTCTAAAAAGTCAGAGAGAACCCAGCCAGTATGCTATCTATCTATCTAAATTAACTTTGTAAACTCAAACTTCCTTCCATGCATGTTCAAGTTTTTCAGGCTGACCATAATTTAATTCTGGCCTGGAGCTCCATTTTAACATCAGACCAGCAGCAGACCTCAAACAAGGCTGAAAACCTTCACAGCTGGGTCCCAGAGTCGTGCACGGCTGGTGTTGATGAAAATGAACAAAGGACACTGCCAATGGCAAAAACACTTTGAAACAAGACTCTCTCAACAGGCAGTCTTACTTAAACTGAGCAAAAACCACGAACAATCCCACGCACTGGGATTACTTCATTCTATATATTAGGGTGGGGCAGAGATATGTGAATGAACAACAGACGGCAACAGACAACAGACTGCACAAGGCAGATTACAGGTAACATTAATAACAGGGAGTTTGTTTAATATGCATGTGAAATGAATTCCTCAATTAGCATTTCAACATCTTTTCTTTCAACAGGAAATTAAATTGTGTTACAGTGTTAGTGTGATGGCAGGAGGTGCTGAAGAAACCTTCTCTGGGTAAATAAATGCAGACACATTTGAGGCCTGAGCCTGTCTAGCTGTCATGTGAGAAAAATGAAACTCATACATTATTATTGTTGCACAATGCACATGCACGGCCAAATTAACTAATTACTCTCTGAGAGGACTCGTTCCTACTAGTTCCTTTCAAAAGAGTAGTTCAGTGAAGGAGTAGTTCATCATACTAGTGCACAGAAGTGGTTGTGACTGTCTCATTCTTTCTTCTGTGTTTTTCAGGTTTGTGGAGCTTTAAAACTTGTATAACTATATACATATGCTGCTTAACATCTAGAGTAAATGTTTCATCGATTTTTGCAGTAGTAAGTAATACATTTATATGGATTTATGTTCAATAGAGAGCAAATAGTTTTCCTTAGTGTCACCCAAGAAGGGGCTGCCGGTGTTCTGGTTTAAAAGAGGAAACGGATTCTGCGAGCCTCATCTCATCAGGCAGGCCGTTTTACAGTCGAGGGGTCCTGATGGCAAAAGCTCGGTCACCTTTAGATATAAATCTCAACTGTGGAATGGCCAGAAGGGCTCCACCTGAGGATCTACGGCCCATGTTGTTGATCTTATTGTGATGTGTATGGATTTTGTTATTGAACTAACATGGGAACATGGAAAACAAAATGCAAAAGAGGAAGGGAGAAAAAGATATATTTTGTACATTGGTAAATAAATTCGGCTGAGCGAAGCTAGACTGCACAGAAGCACTTGTCGCCTGTCTCATTCTTTCTCCTGTTTTTTTCCAGGAACCTTATCTGTTTAGGAGTTCTGAGTCTGAGAACTGTTACACTGAAATAACAGTTATTTCTCTTCTTCCTGTTTTGCCGATATTGCATGAATGCAGCACAATGAAAGACACCACTGAGTTGCATTATGGAAAGCGTAGGATCCGGTGTTTTTGAAGCTAGACCCATAAAAGGGACTAAAGTCAAAGTATTGATTTAGACCATTCTTTTTCCAGTCTGTTTCTCAAGTCCCCCAACTTTATGGAAGAGTAATGTTAAGTTACTGGAGTACCCCTTTAAGTCCTCGTGGCAAAATGGTAACACTTTTATATGCTGGAATCTCTAAATGTCACAGTCATATCATAGTATAATAAATTTCTCAAAATCAAACAACATAAAGTAGTCCTCCTCCTGCTCACTTTCACTTACTTGTAGTTTCTCCTCCCTCAATCTTCATTCTCACCATCTGTCTCCCTCTTCATCCCTCATTTTATCCTCCTCTTACTTTCTCTTATCTTCATCTCTTTATCCCCATCTTTCTTATTCCACTACATCCCCCCCCCCATTTCATTTTCCACAATCTCTGTCTTCTATCTCTCCTTCATTCTCTCCTCCTCCACCCCCAGGACAATTTATCAGTGTAAGAGCTGACTAAGCAGCTGTTGGCGCTATCATGTTTTTTTTTTCCAACATTGACAAGAGAAACAGATACAATCAATATCCCCACAGGGCCACGAAAGGAGGTTCATAGCTACCAAGAGAATTAGCAAGCAGATGGATTTCAGACGCTGAATATTAGCTGCTGTAGCTCAGCACAGACTCCAACTCCCCTAACTCCACTTCATAAAACAGTAGAGACGGCTGTTGGATTGTAATATGTATTAGTGTCTGCAAGATAAACAGGATAAACATGCAGCAATATTCCAAAGTCTCCACACTCTCATTGGAGAGCGAGAGAAATGGTTAGATCAGGAGAGGAGACAGATATGTCTTCTTCCACTATCAGATATTTGGGGGGCAAAAAAAATGACACAAATGTTACTTCAGTAGATAATGAAACACACACACATTCAGAGGCCGCAAGCGATAACCTCAACGCTGGTCAAATCAAGATAGGAAAGATTGAATGCCGTAGGACTTCTAGAATCAGCCTCCAGGTCAACAGTATTTTATCCTGTTTGCTGTAGCGTTGTTAAACAAACACTTGTTAACCTATGCTGTCCACTGCTGTTATCTCGCTGGCCATTCTGTGTTGTTTATTGTGCATTTTTTGTCTTGTAGAATTTTTAGCATAGCGCTTCTCGAGCAGATGAAACCCAATTTCACCCCACGGGGACAATCTGATTACAGTTTTAATTCCCAAATGTAAATCTGTCTTCTCTATCGAGATGTTTGTGAAAGGCATTGAGCATTTTGTCTCATATAAATGAGGGATGTGCATTCGCTGTGAGCTGCTCCCACATTTATTTATTAAGCGTGGTGACGCATATGCTTCAACCCATCGTGTGGTCTTTGCCATGTGTGATAAATAAAATGACTCAAGACACATCGAGCAAACATTTCTCCTGATCTGATATCTATCTATGTCTATGTTTGAATGTGTCCAACTCCCTCTTTTATTCTCCAACACCCATAGGGACAAAACAAACCAAAAACAAATTAATAAATAAAACATTTAAGTATTCTTGGTATATTATTCCCTTCATGTCAATTTAAAATCTTTTTCATTTGAATTGTTATGCAGTGAGAGAAATGTGCAACACATCACGTTAATGCAGCCAAACAGTTCCACCCAAATGTAAGCTGAAAAGTGGAGTTTGTTCATAAATCTGTCAACACCCTTTTAAACAAAATTGAGTGCAAACTGGTTCTGGTGTTTCTACTCCAATCAACAAAGTGATAAATGTGCAGGGTTAAAATAGGAGGCAAACTGTTTCAGTCTTACTGCAGCAACAAAGAGGACGCCAGCCTTTAGATATACATTATTCTTCTCTGCTTGGCCAAGGCCATGATGTCGAATTCATGCTTCATACATAACAAACAGACATAAGTTTTCCCTTTCTGCGTCCTTCCCGCAGCAGCCACAGATGTCCAAGGAGGTGCAGAGACAAACACACTTTTGCATCAGGCAACCTTCAACATTCTACAATTTCTGCTGTGGACTTTATTATTCCTCATTACCCCACCAAAAATGTGAAAGATTTAGATGTCTTCGCTCTGACAGGTGAGTAGAAAGGTCTTCAGGGAAGACGATTCACCTTAAAATATTTTAACACAGTTGTTTATTGCTGGTATTTTCATAACCCTGTGGATAAGAAGCAAATACAGACTATGTCGCATTATGTCTCCAGCGAAGCTGCGATTGATTTTTATAGCAGGACATATCTCAGCTCCCCACAACAGCAGCTGTAAATGTCAGGTTTTTGGTGTCGGTCCCTCACAATCAAGACCAGCATCTTTCTAGTCTGGCCATTTTGCACCAACTTCCAACAATAATAAAAGGGAGACATTTATCAGATATGAGGCACAGATACTATTACCCCAAAGAGTTTTTTCTTTTTTTCATGCCATTCTTTTGTTATACAGTTGACATTAGAGAGCAACAGGAAATATGGCGTGACAGAGGAGGGATGATATACTCACTCACTTCTCACTCCATCAACCACTATTTTTATTATGTAGAGTTTCTGGTAGATACAAATGAATTAGATATTCCATGCCTGTGTTATTGCATTTTTTCAACAAGTGTGCAGACAAAACCCACCAAAGAAATAAATATACCAGTGACTATGGTGAGAATCACTCTCAACCACAAAACAATGTCTAGTAACATGTTTGATGGATAGGAAAGAATCATGTTATTCCAACAGATTGTAATTCTGAAGGGAATTAAATAACAAAAGTTGGGTTAGGAGATTAAAAGAAGGCTGGGAGATTAATTTATTATTTATTAGTTTATTTGTAAGAGTGCAGTGAAACACTGTGACAGTTGCAAACGCAGTGTACGCAGCGATGTACACATGTATAGCTGGAACTAATTTCCAGTACATAGTTCAAGCAATAACTAACATTCCTAGTACTGCAATGTCTATGGATTTACATCAAACACAGCAATAAATGAAGAAAGTTAAGTGAACGACAGAAACACAATGCTGGTGGCTTATCAAGAAAACAAGAGCTTTATTTATGTTATATGCTTGAGAGAGTGTAGAGGAAAACCGAGAGGAACAAAGGGATGAAAAGACAGATGACATTAATGAAAGCAAAGGTGAGGAGAACAGAAGGAAGTCACAGTCGAAAGATGAGCGAGGCAACGTGAGAGACAGGACTAAAGGGGGACTTTAGTGTAACCCAGAGAACAAAACCAGTGAGTGGACATTAGCGATTAGTACAGGGAGCACTGAGAGAGTCAGTGTGTACAGCATGTGGCCGTGCGAGTGTGTGTGCTGCTGCTGAATGAGATCCTACGTTCATTCCAGCTGGATCTTCTGAACACAACTATTGTAACTAAAAAACGTAGCTCCCTCTAGTAACAGACACAAGGCCATGGTTAGAAAAACCAAACAATCCTGGCTTCTCTCCATTGGCTGCCCGTTCGATTTGGAATTGATTTTAAGATTTTACTGATCACTTTGTAAGGCACGTCTGGATCTGGCCCCAAGCTACTGTATACAGCAGAAATGCTGGCAAAATATGAGCCAGTTCAACAGCCGTAGATCCTCAGGTGGGGCCCTTCTGGCTGTTCCAGAGTTGAGGCTTAAATCTAAAGGTGACCGAGGTTTTGCCATCAGGGCCCCTCGACTCTGGAACGACCTGCCTGATGAGTTAAGGCTGCAGAATCAGTAACCTCTTTTAAATCTTTTAAAACCCATTTTTATAGACTGTTTTATTGCTTTCTGAGAATCCTGTCTTTGTTTTGCCTGTCAAAGCACTTTGTAAACTCTGTTTTTGAAGGTGCTATATAAATAAAGTTATTATTATGTGTACAGACAACTTATTGTCTACAAGCAATTTCTTAATCTTTGGGGACAAATTAGGTTGAATGTCGGTGAACAGCATTTGTCAGCGATAGAAACGTTCTGACAGTCATTACTTTCACATTTGGGTTTTTGAAGAGGCACAATGCAACTATCAGACCTCTGAATCTAAATAATCTGTCCCCAAACTAGAGGTGCACTGTAGAAAGAAATCGGGTGCTAACCAACATTAGCATCATCTAGCTCTGTATTGAACATTGTATTTGTTTAACCAGAATTCATAGACAAACTGTTGCTGGGAACCCAGGTGAGTCTTGGCCTGAATGCTTCATATCGCTGACTGCTGGCTGCCTTTATGAGTGTGTACCTGCCTTACTACTCTAAGACTGCTCTGAGCGTGCAGATTATCCTTAGTCACACAATGATTTCACCTGGCAGACTGAAGCCTCATCTTTCAGTAATTCAGCCAGGCGCTGCTCTAGCTGCTGTGGATGCTGGCGCTGGCTTAGCTGGCTCAAGTCCCATCTCCCTGCCTCATCACATTTCTCTGTCTTATTTGTTTTCTTATCTCATTGTCAATGTCCTTGTCAGTGTTCCTTTTACTGTTTTTCCCAGGGATCTACTGCAAACTCAGCTGTACCAGTGATCTCCAGCCTAGTTCTCCAGGGCTTTTTATACTTGAGTTCATCATCATCGTTGGGTTATGATATTCCTGGTTTTAACTAATGTGACATTTCAGTAACACTTGGACTAACAATTCATCCTGCATGCTCAGTTTTTTAAATCTCTCACAATGTACACAAGATGACCTCAGGGTAACGTTCATTTGCAGACATGTTATCCTTAACAATATGCTCGGTTAGTCCCTCAGTGGGAACATTGGGGCAGTATTGACAGAAAGAGACAGAAATTACGTTTTCCTTAGAAACCACAGTGAAAAACACACACCTTAAAATTACAGTCTTTAAGATTTCTGGTTGTGTTACTTGTGGCAGTTCTGTTCTGTTCAAAATGACATGTGTATTGAACATAGGGGGGAGGAAGACTTAAGAGGCCACTGTGTCAGAAATGCAACAAAAGAAGAGCAACCTGCATATCTGTATAGCAGCAAATCCATATGCCAAGTAGATTGTGGGCTTTTTTTGGAGTGTCAGTAATTCATTTTTATGTAAGACGACAGTGTACTAATGGCAGTGGTACTTTTTTATTTAAACTCTCAAACAATGTCTGCTAGCTCGGTTTGTTTGGGTAATTCAAAGTGGGACATCTGAGAAAGACAATTTGCAGCGTTAGTATTGCAAAATGTACTGTAGGAAGGTATTAAGGGAATATTCACACCAGTGCATTTACACCACACTGTATGCCCCTAATGGTTAGCCAGCATGCTGCCCCAGAACTACATCCCTATGCAGTTAGCTACAATAGCTTCATTGACAATTTCTGCTTTTACTTTCGGTCAGACTCAGACACAAGCATTTAAGTAAAATTTTAGCGTAAAGCCTTAGGATTGCTGTATGCTGATATGATGAATCTCACCGGAGTCACGTTTCCCCGAGTCTCTACAATAGAGGTGGCGAGAGCCATGATACAGTGGCATGACCCATTAGTCAAAGTGGCCACAATGATGACAATAAGACTCAAAATTGTAAATATACAGCATGTAACCACAGATTCATCTGTCTCCATGTTTGTGTTTTAATTAGAGATTTCCTGTTAAAAGAGGTGGTCATAAGATGCCACACACGGGCAGCCATGAGCATTTCTGGTTGTTTTTCAGGGCCACAAGCTCTGATTTGATTTTACCCAGCCATCCAGTCCCTCAAGGTGCGAACAAGCCAATCAGTTTACCAGCAGCCAGTCATCCCACTGCCTGGCAGCAGCAGGTAACCAGCCACATAGCCAGCTGGCAGCTAATAGCCACTGAGACAGCTAGCCAACTGCCAGTTAGCAGCCACCTCTCTGGCCAGCAGCTGGTGACCAGCCCCTGAACCCAGCCAGATGCTGTCAGGCAGCTACCAATCTGTCAACCAGGAAGCCAACAGGGAGCCTGCCATACCACAGAAAGTTCACAAGGACGACCTAACGAAGGTGAGGAAAACTGATTCACTACGTCAGGTGCTACAAGTCAACATATGCTTGTCCAGGCTGAGGACAGGGAAAAGGATCTTAATGATCTTTATCCAGATCTTCCTTTAGGTACATGTATGGGGTCCCTCTGATATGTCGAAGGAGCAGGATAACAGGTACAAATAGAGAAATGTTTTGCCGAGACAACATCATTTTGGGAGGATGTGACTAGTTAGAATGATGTTATTACTGCAAATGCATCAATTTCAAGGAGGTAAAAATATTTTTTATACAAGAAAATCATGCATTGGACATTTTGTTTCACCTGTAAGTGTATTTTCTCAAACAGAAATCAGCTAAAAAGGTGAAGAATATATTTAATTCTCAAATAATATGACAAAAAAATACTGGCAGAATCACAGGGATATGTAACAGCTGATACTCTTCATCCTTTGTAGCAAGCATGTTGATCAAATTATTCTGTTGGTTTCACAGAGCAGTGCTTAAATTTGCAAACAGTGTATTTGATGTTGGTGTCTCTGTGGCACTGTTGACTTTCCTGACTGGCTAATTTAATAGATGATCTTGTACCATGATTTTTCAGGGTGGCAACCCGACAAAACAAACAGAAAATGGGCTTAATGCATTTCCTCAGCTGGCTACGTTTGAAGAAATTATTTTAATAGGGACCGTATCTATAATGGATCCATTAGTTTTCCACAAAAAAATAAAATAAATAAAAACAATCCTGCAAATGATAAACATTGTGAAAGCATGGTAATTTAATTATCCCTCCATTCAAGTAGATTGTGATAATATAATTTACTTAGGCTTCAGAGCACCTTCATGGAATGAGCTTTGATACATGCATTCATGTAACAATTCCCCGTGTACCCTGAATGCATCATACATATTGTATAGATTAAACTAAATGTCAAAATGTGCATGCATACAGGTGGATACAGACAAAGAACAATGGTGGAGCTGGATATTGTTGCTGGTGTTGATTAATGAGTGTATTTATGGATCATTCTCATTGTTTGACTGCTGTATATACACAGTAGATATGCTTTGGTCTTCATTTAAATGATCTTTATCATCTATCTCTTTGAATATCTTTTTACTAACACAATAAATCATTGGGATTTGATTTTATGGGGATTCCATTGTCCATTTCTGTTGCCTATAATTCCCCTTTGCATCAGAAGGAAGTGCTGTCTTTGTAGCCAGGCTCTAGGCCATGGCTCTAAGAAGGGCTCAGTCAGTCATGGATTGTCATGCATTGCTGTACAGACAATCGTGTTCCCCAGAGGATGAAACCTACTGACTTCGGTGATCCCCTGACCTTTCCTCTAGCGCAGCCATGAGGTTGACATTTTATGTTT
The DNA here is from genome assembly GCA_036023855.1 of Gadopsis marmoratus. Classification (NCBI taxonomy): domain Eukaryota; kingdom Metazoa; phylum Chordata; class Actinopteri; order Centrarchiformes; family Percichthyidae; genus Gadopsis; species Gadopsis marmoratus. Next base: position 151 of record JAVQJF010079106.1, on the reverse strand, counting down.
TTGTCTCAGCAACTATTGAATGATTTGCACGTTGTGGTGGACCAGGAGGCCGAACCGGCTCCAACTCCGTTACCTGGCAACCACCAAGAGCTCATTTGGGACGAGTGGTGTCAGGTGTGTACTTCCCGGTGGAGTGTCTGCATCCCATTGG
>JAVQJF010079086.1:0-24856 GCA_036023855.1 Gadopsis marmoratus | reverse complement strand
CCCCCCCCCCCCCCCCCCCCCCCCCCCCCCCCCCCCCCCCCCCCCCCCCCCCCCCCCCCCCCAGTGTAACTGATGAAAACATGACTGGTGAAATGCCTTCAAGACAATGGCACAAAATTACACAAAGAGGCAAGACCAGACCAAGATCATCCTTGTATAGTTTTACCTTCTTGCCTTTAACCAATAAAGTTTGTTTGCATGCATGTTTACAGTGTCTGCCTTTGTGGATCTCATCTGATGTCACTTTAATGCTACTCATGTTGGAAATTAGTGGAAAAGTTCCATAACACTTGAAAGTTTAACAGGAATAGTTAAAGTACATAGTAATAAAATTTTTCCTAGCTTTGGTAATGCACATTTATAAAACACTTTCACCTGAATTACTGTATCACTTTATTTCAACCTATTTGAACCCTTCATTTTACTGACATATCACATGATGTATCCACTTTTGCTTTTTGTATAATTTTTCTGTACAGTATCTCCATCTCATCATGTTAAGCTCTTTCTAATGATTCAAACAAGAGCAAAATGGGGCCAAATGGCATGTAAAAATCTTTTTTTTGTTAAACTTAATTCTCTGTTGTTTCAAATTATTGCTGCACCGAGGGAAAGTCCGCTGCTGGAGTGTTTCACTTCCAAAAAATGTCACAAGGGTAACATTCTCAAATAGCAAGCAAAAAACGCAGAAAACAAATCAGCAGGGACATGTTACTTCATGCTGCTCTTAGCTGTTTACTTTTAGAGAAAAACAAACAGCAGTGAAAGAGAGGACAGCGATTCAGTATTTGAACATCACACCAGAGGAAGGAACAGAGGAACATTTCTACAAAAAGATGGAAAGCATGCTGACTCTGTTTCTGCTTTGTCCATTTGTATTTTTTACCATCGTGACATCCGAACAAGACAATGGTATTTGCAATTCTTTCTGGCTTTTATTTGACATAGTATGGCTTCTTACCACATGTACTGCACATTGATTATGTAACTTTTTCTACGGCTTTATCATCAGGTAATCTGTATACAAGATACAGATTATAAAGGCATTTGCTTATTGACTAATGTCAGTGATTAGTTTCTAATATAGTGTTACAATGCAATTATTCTGAACTGTCTATATAAAATACTCAGTGTTCTTCACAGCAAAAATACATTTTGATTTTAATGTTTATTCAAGTTTTCTGTTGCTGATTCCTTGTCAAATGTTGCCAGTGTTGTCAATGATACTGTTTGAATTGTTGACAATAATGAAGACATAAACATTGTTTTAGGAAAGGGGGACCATATTTGGCCCTGGAGAGGGTTTCATTGTTTCAGAATAATCAGTTTCCAGTAAATATTGCTCTGACTGAGCTGCATTTACAACATGCTCCTCTGCTGTCAGAAGGTTTATTTTACAAAAACTGAGTAATATAACTGTAACTAAACCGCTAAGTGCAAATGTAGTATATCACTTAACATTGATTTGCTACTTGGCATAATTTGTCACACACAGGTCTACATACGATTTGAGAGTCTATACACAATTATCATTAAATCCATTTGTCCTTGCAGTGTGTTTTAGGCCTAAGCTGACTGGCAACATTGAGCTGGATGGGCTCCAGAGGTACTTTGGACCCGGTGTGGAGTTAGCGCTGTCCTGTAAACAGGGCTACACCCCCATTTTGGGCCCTCGGAAGATTGTTTGCACTGTCAGTGGAGAATGGACAAAAACCAGATTCATGTGCATACGTGGGTCTCCATTATTCTAGTGAGAATGTGAGGTCTTGTGACAGATCACCTTGTACTGCCAGTTTATACACTTGAGATTATGTTTAACTGTAATGTTATTTTCCAGGAAGCATCAACATGTTTTAAGAACATTTCTACTAATGAATTGCCAATTAATTATTACACATAGATTTTCCAATTTTACTGTAAAATGAAGACTTATTTTTGATGTGGCGTGGAAAGAAGGCTTAAGAAGGTTTTGCAAATAATATTTATCAAGCATGTGAAGCAATGTGAACCACTTCTACCAGTTTCTGATTACTATTCTCTTTGATGATTTGTAATATAAATATGTAGATAAGCACATATAGTTGAATTATTACAAATATTTTGTAGATTTCTCTTTTATGTTGCAGTATATGAATATGTGTATTCAGGACAACAAAATAAGTTATTAGATCTCTGATTATTGGCAAAATAAATAACAGAGAACATGTTAGTCTGCACAACTAGATCACAACTTGACTTCATTACAGTTGTACACAACTGCAGCAGAGACAACATGTCATTCTACGTTTGCATTATTCATTGAAAATAACTGAAAAGCAAAAGCTTCCATTTACATGTGTTCTCTGTACTGGATTCTCTCCTGCAGCAAAACGGTGCCCGTATCCTGATCCATTGTCTAATGGAGAAATGTACTATGAGGATACTGTGTACCAGAGTACCATCAACTATACTTGTAATGAAGGGTAAAGAAAGAACATCTTGTTGAATTTAATTGTGACAAGTTTCATTTGAAAATGCAAATGGAGAACCTCTAGCTCCATCTAGTAGACAACATAACAGTAAAGCATTTTAGTGAGTTGTAGGCAACTAGCATCATCCTGTGAGTGAAGCGTGAACACACACCTTTAACTTTCCTCTGGTCAATCACTATTTGGCTTCAAAAGCATTTAAACCTGATTTGAGTCAACCATCATGTGTTTCATTTCATTTGTATTCTCAGCATAAACTGACTGAATGACATGGCTGCTCTGAACAGGTTCACCATGACTGGAGCCGACACTGCTGAGTGCCTTGCCAATGGAACATGGAGCACACCAGAACCCGAGTGCAAGTGTATGTAATCCAGTAAAACCCTTCTGCAAGACCAGGAAAATAAAAAACAAAGCATAAATATGCAGTATCTAGTTGCTCTTGTACAAAATGTTCTGTGGTCTTAAAGACGATTGAAAAATTCAGTCCCTCAACTTGATAGGAATATGTCAAGTAAAAACACATTTGTAATTGTTATCTAGAAATGGACCACAACTAAGCTATCACTCAATTTGCCCCACTGTAAATACAAACAAGTCATGGAAAAATAATATAAAAATACACACATACTTATAAACAATAGAAGAACATACAATATACAAGCATGCATTATGCCAGTATACAAAAATTGGCATATTGTGTCTCTTCTCTTGCAGCTGTGACTTGTGGTCTCGCTCCGATCCCACAGTTTGGGATGATAGTTTATGAGCAGGGGGTCAGAGGGAACACCACTAATTACGGCGTCAGAGGGACGTACAGGTGTTTGCCTCCACATGTACTTACTGGCAACGCAAGAGCAGAGTGCACTGCCACTGGCGAATGGACCAAGACACCTAAATGTCAAGGTATGAAGGTTTGAAAGGCACTGACCTGCAGGACCTGCTGTAATAATACCACGAGAATATAATTTTTTGTGGCATTGCAAGACCCATTTACTGATCACTACAAGCAAAAAAACACAATAGCAGTCTAGTAATGAAACTGTTGTGACACTTTTGATTGTGAAACTTCTTTAGACAATGGAGGTTCAACGATCTTTCTTGCTTTAGTATCAGCAGAGGAGAAAACAATATCATCACAAGGCCCACTTGTGTCGTTTGCCCAGATTTGTGGAATTGTAAATATTCTAATATTTTAAAAAGATTCCATGCACTTGACAAACACCACACATTAAGGATAATACAAGGTAATCACAGATTATTACAAGCAATAGAAATTATCTTACTGTGTGTGATTCCCTCTGAGACATATTCCTGTAAAATACTCACATTTGCTGCAATTTCAGACCAAATTTGAATATTTTCAGCCTTTCCTCCAAGCTTTCCGGGTGCCCTTTGTCCTGAGTGCTGTATAAATATATTGTATCTGCTGATGCCTCTGGACACATATTCAGTGATGTTCCTGGCATCATCGAGTTTTTCGGGTCTTTCAACATCATACACCCTTCTCCAAGCGACCCAGCCGGGGCTGATCAGACCCCAGCTTGTGTCCAGACAGCTAGCCGCCTAGGCCTCCATGGCTCTCCTCTTTTGAGCCACAGCCATCTTTAAGCCCTCTCTGCCACATCGATGGTGATACGGATGGCTCTCTTCTTCCTCTCTCCCTCCATGCCCAAATCACTGAAGGCTCTGGCTAAGGAACGAGCTGCAAATCCCCTGCATCCAACCTCCACTGGGAAACACCTCACTCTCCATTCAGCCTGCTGACAGTTGCTGACCAGTCCTGCATACTTGGCGAACTTCCTTTCAAAAGCCTCTTCCAATTGGTCTTCCCATGGAACTGTTAGCTCCATTAGCACAACTTGCTTGATGGACTCGGACACAAGGACAATGTCAGGTCGCAGGGTGGTGGCTGCAATATGGCTGGGGAACTTCAGCTGTTGTTCAAGGTCCACCAAGAGCTGCCAGTCTCCAGCAGAGGCAAGGATGCCTGCAGATGTTTATTTTGTGGATATTGGCTGCTCCCCGGCTCTGACAAAGGTTATGGCCTGCTTGGAGGGTCAGAACCACTTTGCCCACTCCACTTCTGCACTGATGGATTCAGCAATAGTAAAGAGTAGGAAGTCACAAGAGTCATTACTAACTCAAGAGTAATTCAGGAGACATTTTCCAATAATTTGCAACACCAGGGGATAATTGGCAAACAATAGGTAAAACATATGGAAGTGCATTGTGACAGACAACATGAAGTCTAGCTACATTTTCATCTCTCTAATGAATGGCCTAAATTGTTCCCCTTACAGTGGTCACCTGCCCTCCACCAGAGAACATTGACGGAGGCTACATGTCAAACAACGTCCAGAGAGATTATGACTACATGGAAACGGTTAAATATGGCTGCCATGGAGACAATGTTCTTGAAGGAAACCTCGAGATTGTTTGTCAGCAGAATGGGAATTGGTCTGAAAAGCCTTCATGCAAGGGTAGGGCTATGATCAAAATTACTGTCATCTTACAATACGAATTTTGGTAGTAGCTGCAACTGTTTCCGAGTTTGGATTTAAGTACTCCTGTTACCACATGATCCAAGACTTCTGTTGGTGCCAAACTCCTTTGATTGTTTTTTGCCTGTGTTGACAAGTAGGGAGGTGTAAATATAATAAGAAATGCTTTTCAGTGTAATAGTGGTAATTTGAAGGCCTCTGCATTTGACTTAGCTGCCAACTGATATAAACTCCAAAATATCAGCACCTACTGATGTCTTTCAATATTACTCATAACATGTTCCAGTCAAATATTTTTCTCTCCCACTTGTGACTTACAGCTCCTTGCAGTGTTGGCATACAGAGAGCAAGGATATTATACAAAGGAAAGCAAATCTGGATCAAAGACTTCAGTCCTAACAGAGTCTTGCACAAAGAAATCGTCTCAGTCTACTGTGAGGACAAGGGCAGGAAGTGTGGCTATGCAGTGCCAACCCAGTGCAATGATGGAAAACTCACAATCCCGGAATGCTTTGAACGTAAGGAATATTTTGTGAAAAAAACATAACATTTTTTTTATATTTGATACTTGTGCCAGCTTTGTGGGTTTGGCTGTTTAATTGATGTTATTAACTGCTCTTTTCCAACTGTCACATTTTAATTAATTTAAAGGGACCATGCTTTAAAAACTCAAAAGTAACATAAGATATGTCCTCTAACATGATCAGAACAGCTGATGCAGTGCAGTGTATGATCCAAATGTTTCATAGTCAAATTATTCCTCTGGGTTCAAAAGAATTTGCCCTCATTATCTCCTGATTCCCTCAGTTTGTTTCAGAAAAGGACACTAGTTTCTCTAACATAAGTCAAGCACTGTTAACATTTATTCAGTGTTTTTTTTAGCTGTGTTTGGTTGTTTCTTGCAAACTTCAGCAGAACTTCACCTGACATGAGCATGGTCATTATCCTGCTCAGGGGCCTCAGGGCAAAAATGAGCTGCTGTGTCTCCCTGGGCCTTGACATGGGAGTGAGTTCTTGATGACTAAATTGGGTTTAATCACAATAAAACATGTTACTACAGAAATTAACAGAATTATAATTTTGTTTTAAATCAACCAGACAGTTAAAGAAGATTAAATAACACTTACTGGCTAAAGGCTATTTTACGATTTATATATTCAGCAACATGTAAAATAAATCAGTTAATGCATCACTGGACAAAACAAGCTATTTGGCATTAGCTTTGCTGTTTACATGATTTGAATTATCCCAATTCAGATTTTCACAATTTTTAATAGTCAAAGCAGAGAAGCACTACTATAACAAACAGTTTATGGCATAGTGTGTGCAGAGCATTGCCAAATTAAGAAAACTGCCATAACAAGTATTTTCATCATATCATACATTTAAAAAATGATAATGCCAATGCAGGTGAGATATTTACAGTCTCCTACAAATAATCACTTGATCATATAGCAATTCCAAGTCACTTACTCTATCTCAAAGTACTCACGCCAGACCTATTTTCACTCAGCTGGACAAAAAAAATGGATGCTTTTGGTGTCTGTCTTCTTAAGATGACCAACAGGGCAATATTCCCTAGATCAATGAATGTCATATCAGAGTTTAAGATTAAGGATCTGTATTTCTATTATAGTGAGTCTAAAATTCTAATCTCCTCTATGTATCTCTCTCTGTGTGTGTGTATGTGTATGTATTTTCTAGAGCCCAGCAAACTTAATTATACCTTTAATTCAAGTTCACTTCCATCAGAAATCAAACAGTGCTGAAACAGCAACAGATCACGTCTCTGATGATAAACTACTACAACATGGACTTGGTGTCTGGTCTCTAAAATTGAAGAACATGGTCCGACTCAGCTGTCTTTTTGTTGCATGTAACACAATTCCTGCAAAGTCAACATTTCAGACATGACTTTATCTGACTCAGTCAGTCCTGATTATAAAAGTGTGTTAATCTGCTTCCTTGTTTTCTGTCGATGATTCACTTATGCAAGTCAACTTTGTGAAAATAAATAAATAAATAAAAGAAGCCAAATACAATATATGAAGGGCAGTTGTTGAGTTCAGTGAATGTAATATATGACAATGTATTAATTATAAAAACAAGCAGAAATGTCCAGGGTCAATATAATGAGGGGTTGCACATAGATGAGGACTTGTGGGATAAATGTTTGTCTTGAAAATATAATTTTTTTTACAGCCAAAGGTGAAGTGGAATGGGAGCTCTACAAAGCAAGGCTAAAATCTGCCTTAAATAGGTGCAAATATTTGTTTTCTCATTCATGAAAGAAAACATACTCCCATGTCTATGATTTTGAAATGTAATGAATTAAATATAGCCTGAGCAACATGATTACTGGCACACGTTTGCCCCTGCCAAGATCACTTTCACTGCAGCTCATTACCGTTTTGTGAACTCTTGTGAATGATCATTATCAAGTGTGTGGTGGAGAGGAAACACATAACATAAACGCTCTTCATCCACCTCTGAAAATCTGAACCAGCATTACCTTTCCAAGCCATTTGTAAAGAGTTCACATGGGTTACTAAGCTCTCACACACTTTTATAAAATCTCCTGTTTTGTCCGGCACCAGACGTGATACCATGATTCATGACTGCACAACCTGCCACCAACTTCCCTAGGCTCCGTAAAAGCAAACACACCCTCCTCTACATTGACCAAATGTAAAGAGGTCACTTGCGGGTCAGACCTGTGCCCTAAAACATGCATTGAATTTGTTCCAAGCTTAATTGTTATGTCTTGTTTTGTACCAAGGTGGACACTAATCAACACCTCACACCATCTCAAAAATAATGTTGTGTTATGGGCTTTAGAAAGGGAATATCTGTGGATGCTTTTTAACACAACTTTATTGTAATTTTTGTGCAGTTTCCAAACACACCCGATATATCGTTTTTGGGAAATGTGTCGAAAATGATGCACAGTGGCCTACATCATAAAATCTAGAGGTATTTTCATTTTCAGAAACGGTGCAACCATTGAAAAACTTTTTATGATATGCAAGCAGCAAGAAGTCTCGTGGTTATGGTGGCCTCCGGCAAACACTCGTCTGTTCTCGCGAGATCCAACGAGTTGTACGTTCTTCTCGTCCAGCAATGGCCGCGCTGTATGAGGGATACACGTTGTGCGGACTTGTTCCAGCTCAAAAACGGTCCCATTCGGGCATTCAGGGGATCGAAGCGGAGAGAGACAGCGACCACGTCGTCGTCACCGACTCGGCCAGATCTGTCACGCTGTACAAGGTACCGTGTAACGTTTGTTTGGAGGAGGCCAGCTGATAAGTCCGACCTGTAGAGCTCGTGTTGGCATCCTCGGCTGTTTGCAGCGGAAACTACCAGAACAGACGGAACAAGACGGGACACTTTAACTAGCTAGTAGTAATGCCGAGACTCCTTTTCGGTGAAAAGCCGAGCTAAGGGTCGCATAGGTTGGAGTGAACATCATGCTAGTCTACAAAAACACGCGAATGTTGGCTACCGATCGCTATATCCACCGCAGGGCACACGCGTCTTCGGACTAATGGTGTCTCTGACTGGCTAGACTCGGCCCCTGTGCAGCTCCATCTCACTAAATGTCAACTTTCAGGCTTACGCCACGATCTTCCATCCAACACGATGGGATTTGCTCTGGCACAATCCGTGCACACAGCGCCGTCCTTGTTGCTATGAACGGGTCCTCTCTTGTGTGTGTCTTTGTGGTTCTGACAGGTTTCGGACCAGAAGCCGCTGAGCAGCTGGACGGTGAAACAAGGACAGACCCTGACCTGTTCGGCGGTATACAACTCACAGACCAAGGAGTATGTGGCGGTCTCGGACAGCAAGGTAGACTTTCAGTCATCCTTTTCGTGGCAAGGTGGACATAAACACCCAGATCTTTATGATAAGGATTCTGGTTGAGATTGCCACTCAGATTGAAATTGAGCAGAAATGAAAAATGTCAGTTCTTTCCCAAAGTACACAAACTATACTAAGGTAGTTATTCTACTTTTCCTTTACAATTGAACAAGGTAGTGCACTCCCACACACTATCTGCACTAAGTTAATTGGAAAAGCAATGACTGAAATGTTGCTTTTCCAGCAAACGTGTTCCGTGTTAGAGAAGCCTCTAACCCACCTTCTGTTGTATGATCCACACGGTTGCTTATTTAAAGGATTGACCTCACTGATTCATGTGGTCCTTGGAAAAATAATAAACGCATCTATTGTGCCTGACGCTGTCTGTTTGTGTTTTGTATTTAAGGTGATCAGGATTTGGAAGGAAGAAGACATGCTCTTAGATAAGGCCTTCAAAGGAACTGTAAGTGTGAACGTGGCTATTCAGCTCTCTCCTCTAGTTAAGGCCAGGGTATGCTTGAACAAAGTTTGTACAATGTGTTCTCTAATCACGTCTAAAGGCAAAAGGGTTCATACCTGTCGCCACACTTGAAGGCAAGGTACACTTTCGGACAGTGATTTGTGGCATTTAAGACATTCATGGTGTTTCCACCCAGCATGAATGTGATTCTCTGTACCAGCTCCATTTGAACTTGCCCATTGTGGCTAACCTAGGTTACTGAAGCTACGAAGACAATCTTTAACACGGTGCATTTATTGTTTGTGATTACTCAGCATACTGTATGAAACAAGGGCACGTTGAATTTTCTTTCTTAAATACTTGCAAAAACTGTCAGATCTTCTTTTTTTTTTTTTGTACAGCAATTTTATATTTCAAGAAATGTCCTTGTTCTTATTTGATGTCTGTGATCTCTATATTTAGAATACGTTGACCTTTTACTAATTAAGTTGTCCAGAATTATGACTGATCACAAAAAACAACAATCTCCTCCTGACTACAGTACTTATTTCCTTTTAGAAAGTCCCTTAATCTGAGAATTCTCCAGACTATGCAGATTTACCAAGAGAAAATGTCATCATAAAGCTTCTACTCTTCAACACATTCTGCTCCTGCCTCCTCTTTACATATTCTCTGCAGGTGTCATCAGATGTCTGGCGGGTCCACTGTGCACCTGGAGGGCAGCCTGTGGTCTTGTTTCAGAGAGGAGCTGTGAGACTCCTGGACTCTCTGCTCTCGGCTCCACAGCAGCCCATAGAGGACATCCTGGCTGAAGAAGAGGCCATTAGGTCAGTATCTCTATGCCTTACAGTTCAGTACGTCCGTTTGTGTAATAATCCAGATTGAGGTTCAGAATCTGCCCCAAGATCTGTTACATTTTAGCAGTTGACATTTATTATAAACCTTTGCTTTTCAGGCAACACATATATGCAGTATCGACAATGAAATTTCAAATACTGAAATGACCTGATTGCAGGGCTGTGCTGCAGTCTGGCCTGTTGTCTCTTGTAGCGTGTTGAGTATTCTTCTTTTTGTCTTTAGGTGGAGCACCAACATTGTTGCAGAGTCACAGCAGTTTGTCATCTTCACAACTGAGCAGGTAACATCATTTATATTGTTTGGCTTTCGATGAAAGATGCAAAAGCTGTCAATTCAATTGTGTGTATTCATCACACTTGTATCAACACTAAGCTGTAAAGACAATTCATTTTAGGCCATGCTTATGTGCCTGCATGGAAATGTGTGTAAATTTCACATATTTTATGACTCATTTATCAATAACCAATATTGTCTGTCCTCATTTTCTGCATGTGCATCATGTCTTTTGTTACTGATATCTTTAAAGGCCTGTTTGCCTTGAATGGCTGTCAATGTCTTCCCTCAGAAAGGAGATCATTTCCTCTACCTGCAGCGACTGAATCCCAACACCCTACAGAGGTACCAACTGGAGAGAGAGGAGCCTGGTCTTTCCCCGCTCAGCTTTTCTGCTTCCTGCAGGGATAAACACATCTGCCTGCTTTATCTCTGTAAGCCTGAATTTCCTGTGAATATATTTTTAGTGTCAGTGTCTGACAGCACAGGCTGGTTTTGGCATGTGGCATGAAAATGAAAACGCATTTAATTGCTGACAATTCTAGCCAGTGGCAGCGACTTGGTTGCCTTGTAGGGGGATTGCAGTAAAGCACACCTCTTAATGGGTGCATTCCATAACTGGATCTGCGCAGTGCCAGCACAAATTCTGGAACTCAGCCATGGACATCCTACAACTTTCAGCATTATTACAGAGAGGAGGGAATTATCCTGAAGTGTGTTGTCTGCATCATCATCATCACATCACCCATCTAAAGCCACTTCCTCTCTGCAATACTGCTGAACTGAGAAGGGAGCACAGTGGTTGGTAGTCATTTAAGATGAACAACCCATTTAACGAAAGCCTGTTACGTTGAACACGAGCCCCACGCCTTGTCACTCAGTGTCCACTGAGATGTTCAGCCAATGCTGATTGATTCATTTCAGTAGGTAGGGTATAATGTCTCTTGATTACATGATGGACTCCAGGTATCAATAACAGGTTGAGGTTAATTTCAAGTTATACATTGTGTTGCATAAACACATGTTACATGCAAGATAAATAAGATATATGTTATTAGTTCCCTCTATCTATCTTTGCTCAATAATCCTTTTTTACTTTTTGTGCCTCATCATTTGCCATCCAGACCCCAACGGTCATGTGTACCAGAGTTTAGTCTCTGTACGGGGACTTGGGGCTGACGAAGGGGCCCAGGTTCTTCCGCTGCCCCGTAGCCTGCTGCTGGGTCTTCCTGTCGGTGAAGGCCTGCTGGAGGCAGCATCAGCCCTGGTCCTGGATGAAGCCCATATAGCTGTTGTGGGGGTTCCACACCCCTCTGCTGGAGCTGGTAAAGGTAAATGAAGACCACAAGTTCTCTACTCAAACATACAGTATATGTTTGAGGTTTTAAGATGTTATTAGTACCTGGCTGGCTTTCACTCGACAAAAAGAAACATTTTAAGCATGACAGATCTTATGAAGTCAATCTGGGATACACTACAACGTTTTCAGTAGGCCCAACACAAGAGCTGTGTTCTAAAGGTTTTAAGTATGAAAAGTTCACATTGGCAAAGTGACAAAAAGTGTTTTTTACGTGGCGAAATGAACACACAATAGTGAGAATGGGACAAGCAGGTTATAGTGCTTTTTAGTCTGACTGAGGCTGGCTCACCTGAGTTTTGTTTCTAGTCTCCACATCTTGTGACGTTGGGAAATAACACAGATTTTTGTTTGTTGAAGTTAAAATTAATTTATAGGTTCAAATTATTAGAACTTAAATTAATACAAGACCAACATTATTCTAGCCTTTGATTGCAGTCACTTTTACATGTGGCCTTGTTTTTGGAACAAATGCATATGAATGGTGACTTGAAGCTGTGTGACTCCAGTATCTGTGTCTTGAATAGCTCTCTGTCTTTGATTGTTCAGACTTCCTCTGCATCTGGAATACCAATTTCCAGACGCTTCAGGCAGGAAAGGAGATGGCGGGTAAAATCTACGGACAGGTAGGAATGCTTTGGTGTATTAAATGCAAACGACCCACCAAGCTAATAGTTTTCTAATGGTTCTGTTTTGTGAATATGCACGAACCACCCACTCTGGCTTCCGTAATTATTATTACTGCAGGCCAAGGTTCCCTGTCCTTCCAGCTGCTGGGTGCTGATGAAGGACTGTATGACTTTGGCAGAGCATTGTCTGCTCTCCACTGTGACGGGGCTCACTGTCCCTCCTCACAACTTTATGGCAGTTAACAATCAGTTAAACTATGTTAACTTGTACTGTTAACTAACGTTTGTATTCATTTTTCTTTTTTTCTCTGATTTAGCTATGGGGTTATTCCAACAAGTTATTCATCCCACATGGGAAAACCCTCTCCGTTATTCCATATGAGTGCCCCAGGTCTTCCCTGGCCTCTGCCCTGGGAAAACTAAGGCAGGCCAAGATAGAAGGTGAGCTAAAGCAAAATTATAGAACTGCTACTGTGGTAATAACATAATACTGCAATAACATACTGAATAATACATTTTCAGATTCTGATAGTCATTTCTACATTGCAATTGTCCACGTTCACTCAATACAGTGTGTTTTTCTGACTGCTACAGAGTCCAAAGCTCCAGCTTCTGTACCATCTTGGAATAACATCCTGCATGGAGAGAAAGCTCAGCCCTCTAGAACAGTGGAGACCAGGAAGACGGTGTGTTGGATAACTGCACAGCTTTCAAGGCAAAATAAAGGATCTTGTATAGAGGGAAAGAGGCTAGATAGTTACTGCTTGAATTTCTGGTGATCAATCCCGCACACTATTGCCTTGAAAACTGGCCTACAGTGTTTCTCAGGCCAACAGTATATTAAAAAGTAACCTTATTCATGGTTGTAATTAGTACCAGCTCCATGTGAAATTGTAATTTACAGTAGTTTGCTGCCTGATATGACGGTGCATTGTTCACAAAATTATTTACATTTTGTAATTTTTTATTTGAACATTTATTTATTATGACAACCTAACTATGTCAAGACGTCTGTCTAATCAAACAGTTTATTCCGTTTATCTATGCTGAATTAACATGAACCCACACTAGAACCATAATAGTGCCAGTTGATTTTGATGTGTGAAAATTCTTGCAAATCAGCAATTTGCTGCTTGTACAGTGTTTAAAGTTCCATGTGTGTTTGAATGTAGTGGCACTTGAAGGGTAATGTGTTAGTAATGCTCCTGTCAATGGTATTGTCAGAGGTTTGATTCTTCTCTCTTTCTATGCAGAGAACAAACCGTAAGACCCAATCAGCACCTGGTTTACCAATTGACCAAGTTCTGGAGCTCATCAAGGTAAAAGTTAAATTTTTCATGGATTTCTGGCAAAACACCGAAACAGTGTTGACAAAAAGTAAATTTATAATTACAAAAATGTCCTCATGCAGACAGCACCAGTAGAACAGGTCCAGACAGAGGTTGAGGGGTTCCTCTCTAAGTCAGACATCCAGGAACAGCAGCCCTCAGTGGGGCAGCTAGCATCAACTCTTGTGTCCCGGAGCCTCGCTGATCCAGCCTTCTACACCCCTAGCACCCTGGCACAGCTAGTGCACACACAGTCGCTCTGCCACAGGTCAGTATGGCATGACAGTGGAATCAGAATGTTTATTTTTATTTTTTTTATGGGAAATTAACTGAAACATAAACATGCAGACTATGTAATCGGTCTCCAGTCTGCACAATGTATTTTTGTACTCCTACAAATGCCAGAACCTGCATTTGAGTGCAAATGTCTTAATTGTATTGGTTTGCATAATGATGCAGAAAACATGATGGAATGATCCAAACTGCATTTTGACATACTGGTAGAGTAATTGAACCAGTGTGATTTCTGTTGAATGTGACCATTTCCCATCATGGCCTTTAACAGTGTGTGTCCTGACCTTGTGCTCCTGGCTCTGGAGAAGAAGGATTACTTTCTGTGTCAGCTCTGCTTGCAGTTCTTCCCTGACATCCCAGAGGTTGTCACCTGTGCCTGCCTTAAGGCCTTTATCAGGTAAAACCGAATTTTTTGAAATGCACAACCCCTCAATGAACACTGTAACACTGGCATTAGTTGCCACTATTGGTACTACCACTGGGGGGCACCAAAGTAATACATATTTTAAATTATGCACATAGTGGCTTTAAACAGTTGAGATTGTTAGTTTGATGGAATGAATCTGATAAAATATCCTGCATATAATATAACCAAAGTGATTTAGCGTTTTAATAATCTAAATATTAGCCTGACAAAAAACATACATGGGTGGTGTTCTACTTTCGTCCTGCAGTATGCCTGACATCGATGCAGAGAACGTGAGCCTGGGGTCTGACAGTGTCTCCTTCATGGAAATCCTAATCGCGAGGGAGTGTGGCCCGGTTGGCTTGCAGAATGGGTTCAGCCCCACCTCATTTAACGAGGACCCTAGTGGAGGTGCTGCCGTCATCAAGACCAGAGCAGAAGACGAGAAGACCTCAACTCCACCAGAACAGATCTGTCCAGTGGGATTACACAAGGCTGTTCTACTGTATCCTCCCAGTCACTCGGACACAATATTCCTACCATTCTGTCACATTTTGTTGTTCTTTATGATGCTTACATTCAACCAAAAGTTTTTCTGTCACATATTTTTTACTTCGCATCGTCAGTCAACCCACATCTTCTGTATCAGTAATAAGCTTTACGGAAACAGCATAATTTGTAAGCGTTTTGGTGCGTAATGATTTGAATTTAAAAAATACATTGAAATATGAAAGTATGAGACCTTAACTCGAGATGCATAGAAATGAGGTCCTGCAGACGGCGTACAGCGACACTTTCCTCCTCCCACACCTAAAAGATCTCTCCTCCCAACATGTTGTGGTGAGTAACGGCTGGATAGTTCTTCATTTCTAAAAAACAACGGGCAGCATTCATTCATATTTCAAAACGGCTGATACCATACCCATTTTCATGACTAACTAGATTCTTAAAAAAAACCTGTGTTTACTATGTAAATGTTCTTTCTCATCCAATCAGCTTTTCCTCCAGTACCTGCAGTTCCTTTACCTGAAATATTCGCAAGATGCTTTCCCACAGGCGCATTGTGCGAGATCACCAAGTCTGACTCAGGTCTGTATCAATGTCTAACTAGATAAGTGGCCACACTTTACATGTCAGTGCAGCTGGTGCCTGTCACACCAGGACATATTACGTGACAGGTCTGGAGGCAGAAAGGCATTTTGCTGACAGACCACAAAATAGCTGTAAACAAAAAATGGAATGTAACAATTTGGTCATTGACCAGAATTAAATGACTGTGTTTTTCTTTGCATTTGATCATAGATCATGGATTGGGTATGCTTGGTGTTGGACGCCCATTTCACAGTGCTGGTGATGACTCCAGAGGCCAAAGGCTTACTGCTGAACCTCCACAGCTTTGTTAAGTCTCAGGTAACACACAGTCTTCCCTTTTGTCTGCTGTGTAACTGGCTGCATGTTAAATATTCTGTTAAAATAGCATGAAAACATGCTACATTTGTTTACAAAACATAACTAAAACATTGACAGTGTAAGAGATCACACACAGAAACTAGAAATAGCCATCAGGCTTGGCTGTGTTATTATAGTTGTGTAGAGACATGGTTTATAAAGGCCGGGGATGGGTGTGAGCTAGTGTTGCATTTATCAGAACAAATTTTATATCTGAAGTTATCTGTGAAAGAATTTAAACCATGATGCCTTCTTGTGTTCAGGTGAGACTGGTTTCTGAGCTTGGAAAGATCGAGGGCAGCCTCCAAGAGCTCAATAAGATGAAGTTGAAGAAGGACATTGGCGAATACTCCATTGAAGTCATTGAGCTGTTTTAGACTGTGTGTACAATATGTATACTTTTAATAAATCATTGAGCATATTGTCTCCTTCCAACTTTACCTGTAGTGGTTTAAAGCATTTTTTGGCACAGATGCTAGCCATCAGAACTGAAGAAATGTCTTTTACTGTATTTGAAAAAAAATCTTGATGTAATTTAGGCATTGAATAAGTTGCAGATGCCTTTGAATTAGGTTTTAAACCTGGTAAAGCTGATGAACATTACCGTTCAGATAATATGGTTTGCAGGATAAATTAAGTGTAATTAAATATGCCAAAGTGGTTAATGAGCTTGTAAAATGCAAGCAAAGGCCGCCAAATACAACAGTATGGTAATAGTTTGAAACAATTTGTAATAGGACTCTTAAATGTGAGAGTGAATGGCTGTTTTTTGTATGTGTCCTAACACAACTGAATTATTTGTGACTTTGTACTGGGTTTTCCACTGGAAAGCCTGTAAGTTGAATACAAATATATAACATTGAGAAAACTGTAAATCCATGTGACTTTGTTTTTTTTTTATTATTATTAAATGGTGCTATAAAATATACCTTTTGACTTAATGTTGGATGCATACTGGGAGTTGTGTGATTAAGAAAGGATACTACAATACTTGGTTACTAGGCCTTTGTACAAACCGTGTTTGAGCCAGTGTAGTGCGCTTAACATTTAGAACAGCAACTGTGGTTCTGCTCATCGCTTGCTGTACAGAATCGCACCTGTGGCCTGACTCCTTGAAAGCATCACCAATACCGTTGACCTACAAAAACACCCATTTTGACTGTTGGAGGAAGGCTTTGGCTGAGGGGAAAATACTGTCTACCAGAGGAGGCCTGCAGAAACGCACCAAATATCATCCGCAGAAACAAGAAACATAAATTCGTTGTCGGCAGGATTCGAACCTGCGCGGGGAGACCCCAATGGATTTCTAGTCCATCGCCTTAACCACTCGGCCACGACAACAGTCGTCACGTAGTCTGTTGTGGGCTCATTATAAACCGACACACACAGAAACGCTTTCCGTCGCGTTGATTTACCTGACTATGCTGCGATGTTGAGAGTTTAGCCTGCTGGGTAGCTACGGCTCCGAAACAGGTGCTTCGGTTGTGTTTCGTCTGTTGTTTACGCACCGAGGAGCCAAATTAACGGATTACAGAGAAGTTAAACGTTAACAAAGGAAAAATCGAAAAAATATGAAAAGTTAACTTATCCAGGTCATCGAGTCAAACCCAGAGGGTGACACATGATAAAGGCAAAGGTGGAGGATTGCACCGACGTTACTGCCGTTACTCTCTGTGGTTAAATGTTATCGCAGAGTATATTGTTACAGTTACCTGTTACAATGAATTAGAGCGCAGGTTCTTGCTGAGCTCAACTGAACTCACTGACATGGAGCCGGGCTACTTGGTAATGTATCAAAAGTAATCCTCAAGTTATATCAAATGCATTTGTTTAATACACCACAATAAACTGTTTCCACATTCATGTCGGCTGTTAACTTTTATCACGACTTATTATTTAGGTTCATGTAACAGAGCTCAATATCGGATGTTTGCGCATCTTCTCGCTTCGCTTTGCAGTGACGACGATGGCGACAGGGCCGAAAATGAACGATGGTGTTTCACCGAATACACTCGACCCACCTGTGATTAAAACCATCCAGCAGAACCAGCAAACGCTAATAAAGCACTGTCGACGGAACGCGTTTGCACGGGTTACTAATTTTATGAAGTAGCACGGCAATTGCGTCTATTGTAGAATAATGAGTCACGTGACCTCGCATCCAGTCAGGCCTGCTGGTGTCAAGTTAGACGAAGAAAATTGCACTTCCTCTTACAGTTACATGGCACTCGTGAAGACGAAAACGCTTTAAGTTCATTTTTGCATTATGTAAACGGTCACAGTGAAAACATATAATGACTGTAATCGGGGTTGGTACTCATGGTATGTTCTGTACATCAGGAGGTGTAATAATTATTTCTATTTTTATTTTCTCATCTCTATTTATTTTGAAGGAAACGGCTCGTTACTTCCGGTATAACCGCTGGTGCCCGTGGTAGCTTGACGCAGCTCTGGGGCCTGCTGTGTTTTCAACGGAGGGAGAGCTGAGAAGAAAAATGGCGTCTGTGGGCGACCCAGAGCGGGATACCGGCCATTCAGTTTGAGCTTTCCGCCCTGAAATTGAGACCGGGGCTTGGTGCGGACTTATCGGGAACATTCACCAGATCTGTTGGTTTTGTTCTCCCCCGCTTTTCTCCGGTGTGCGTGGCTTATTCCAGCACCAATATTGAAGCGGAACAGAAGAGACTATCTTCTACAATGAGGGGGAGAAGAGGAAGGCCGCCCAAACAAGCAGCCGTGATGCGGGAAGGTTCACCCGGGCCAGTCCGCGGCTCTCGGGGCGGCAGGAGTAGAGGGATGCGTGGACGGGGGGGAGGCAGAGGACGGGGTCGAGGACGGGGAGAAAGTGGCAGCGTTTGCGGCACTGGCTCTGCGGAGGTGGATACAGAAATATCCGGCCGAGAGAACTTTCATTCGTCCCGGGGCCGCAGAAAAGTTGGAGCCTCCACCACGGTGGCGGCCACGGCATCGCGGGGCAGAGGAGGCAGAGGGAGAGGCAGGGGGTCGAGAGGTAGCCGCGGCACTAGAGGCGGAGTGAGGCGGCCTCAAACCAAGGTGGTCTACGACGACAACAGCGACGAGGAGGATGATAATTTAAGCTACAGGTCAGACGAAGATGAACTCATGAACGACAACCCTTCGTCGGATCTTGAAGAAGAGGAGGCCTTGGGTAACGACTCTGACTATCTGGAGGAGCTACCAGATGATGATGATGCCAGCTACTGTACCGAGAGTAGTCTAAGGAGCCACAGCACGCTCGGTAGCACCCCAGGTACGTCCGTGCACGCACTTTAGCAAATCAGCTTTGCATTACTTAAAGTGTGCATTTTATTTTTAGCTCAGTACAGAAACCAAGCCGCATTGTTCAAAATGGAGCTTGCAGTCAGAAACGGGCCTTTGTTTACCGTGTGCTCTGCTCGCTGCTGGCTCGCAGGTCCGCTGCACGCTTCAACCGGCTCTCGTATTTTTGACTTTTTGTCGGATCAGCACATTTTTTTTTTTTTGTTGTTGTTTTGTTTTTGGCGTCAATTTCTAACGACGAATTTGTTCGTGCTTTTTCGTGCGTGCCGTAACGTTATTTGGCGTGTTTTCATACTCGCGGAGAAACATGGTGGGGGGAACTCTGTTTTCCCACCTTACATTCATTTCATTCATTCGGCATTTCTACTCACGTAAATGCGCAGTTTTCTACTGTGTAAACTGCGCTCGATCACAACACGTAGTTTGTAAACGCCGTTTCCCCATTGGCCGCGAGTTGACAGCTAACAGTTCTACTTCTAAAGATGTGTCACTTGAAAGGAAAGTGTTGCCTGTGAAATAAATAATTGTAAAGACCCGTGTTGTTTAGACCTGTGTGACTTGTCCAGGTCGATGACAGAAGGCGAGATTTTAGGTGCGTAACACGCTGCACAATGAGTTTGACAGGCCTTTGTTTTGAAGAGAGGCGCTTTTTTTTTCCTTTTTTTTTTACTTGTTGCAAACACCAACTCATTACAATATTACGTGGTGCACCGTTACCATAGTAACCACTCTTATGTTTATGAGAAAATTAGATCCACAGTCCGCTTAATGAAATTGTGTCTGCAAAGTCAATTGTCACGTCTGTTATGTAAAGTAATGCACAGGAAGCAGTGTGCCAGCCACTGGAAGTAATTCTAGATGTGATTAGAAAAAATAAGTTGTGCGGGTGAGCCAGGCTTGGGTGTTTTTTGTGTGTTTCAATGTCTCTTAACAGAAAAGCTCACTCTTTCTCCGTGACATCAGATCCTTGTCTTTTCTTGGGATATGTTTTTCTTTTAAACAAAACATTTTCTTTGGAAAGAAACATTTGAACGTAGATTTAATTTTAATATTAATTTTATTTGCTCGCCCTATAAGATTTCACTACACTCTGGTCAGGCTTAGATGCATTTTAAGTGATTCAGGGATTACTCACATACCTCTCAACTTCCAATGGCCAGGCTGCCTGCTTTTTCTACAGACATGTGAACATGGCAGGATTGTGCATCCAAGTGTGAGGGGTCTGTCATAAGACCAGTGACTGGCCGATATTATGGTGCTTTCTCTGTCATGGGCATACAGACACACATATTCCTGCTGTTTTCAAAGACATTGTACACCTGCACACATACCACTTTCACACACAATCCCTGTGTTCGAAACAGAATGATCAACCCATGGCAGTCAACCCCTGTTTGACCCACTCAAACCTGCTGTCATGGGTTAGTTCTTCTGCTGCGTTCCGGTCTCTGTTTACATTTATGATGCCAAACCACATAATTAGCCTATACCACACCTAATACAAATATATACATACTTATCAACTTCCAATTTCAGTGGTTACTGCAGTGTTTACGTTGAAGATGGAACATGGTAGTGACCATCTGGATGAAATGGTGTAATTTTATAGGATTTTATGAGATTGAGAGGAGCCAATGAGAAGGCTTAAAGTGCACACTAATCTACTATAAGAGGGTATAGTAATTTTATAATTAGTGAAAAGTAACTTTATACTAATCCTACAGTGACTAAAGAAATGTTTCACCCTTCTTTCATAATAAAACCAAGCAGTATCCGACAAGTATTTAATGCTGGTCAGGGGCAGTATAATGAGGCCTGGTCAAATGACCTACATTAAGTCATCCAGATCAACCCCAAATGCAGCAAATTCCACATTACTGTGTTAAATTGATAATCAAAAGATAATGTACAGAGACACACACACACAATCCAGAGATCATATGCAGGCATAGTACATGTACAGCACCACCTGCATGTATTACACACTGACAATAAAAGGCAGGCTTGATTGAGAGCTTTTAGTTTATTGGGACAGAGATTGTACTTGTCTACCTATTTTTCTTTTTATGTGACTTCTCCAGTGTCACACTGTATTGGTAATAACCCCTTTCACATTAGCAGCTTATGATTTCCTAAGAGCAGATGTTGCACTTCTCCTAGTTGGACTTGAAAGGCTGTTGGATCATCAGAATTCCATTCGTATGTTGTTCTTGTATCCTTTTTATTAGAACAGAATTTGGAGCTTTGAGCTTCCTATGGGGGGGGATGCATCTTGGGTGATCCCCATTAAGTGCCACCAGGCAAGCTGGAAGGGGGGAATCTACCCAGATTGTCCTGAGTCTGCCCAGGGGTATCCCACTAGTTCCTGCATTACTGCAGGCACTGTGCTTGTGCAAAATTAGAGTTTACAGTCCAGTGAGGCATCAAGGATGCTATTAAGTTTAGCCATGAGGTTGCACTGACTAATGGTGATGAACATAAGGTACGTAGCTCAGTCTGTTGGGTTATACAGTGCATATGATGAAAATGCACACAGTTGCAATTGAACATTTTGTGGTGACTCAATGCAACAATGGTCCTTTTTATTCTGCAGTCAAATTGGTTTGTCTCTTCAAAACTCTGCATTTCAAATTTTTAGAGTTACTCTCTGGTAACTTGCATTTGTTATAAGAAGTAGACAGGCAGTACAAAGTATTTGCAGTTATTCATTAACACATTTGCTTTGCATTTTCTTTATCTTTGTTTTCTATTGTGCCCTTCTTCTCACTCCTGGCTCTTTTCATTTGACTTATCGCAGGCCGAAAAAGGAGTCGGACACTGAGACCGCAGTCGCCCATCCTTGAGGCAAAGGACATTCCTTCCCTGGAGCTTCCCAAGTCCTCTGAGGACCTCCTGGTTCCTACCTCACAGCTCCTCAATGTGTCTGCCGTCTACGAAGTCCTCAGAAACTTTGGCTCGGTGCTGCGGCTCTCCCCGTTCCGCTTTGAGGATTTCTGTGCCGCGGTTGCCAGCCAGGAGCAGTGCACACTGCTGGCAGAGACCCACATCTCCCTGCTCAAAGCTATTCTCAGAGAGGAGGACACTTCCAACACCACATTTGGCCCCACTGATGTGAAGGACTCTGTCAACTCAACTCTGTATTTTGTGGATGGTATGACCTGGCCGGAGGTAGTACGGGCGTACTGTGAGAGTGACCCGGAGTACCGGCACATTCTGCCTTTCCAGGAGAATGAGGATTACCCGTATGAACCATTGGAGAGCAAAATCAAAGTTCTCCAGTTTTTGGTGGACCAGTTCCTGGCGACCAACATTGCCCGGGAGGAGCTAATGTCAGAAGGGGTGGTTGCCTACGACGACCACTGCAGGGTATGCCATCGCCTTGGTGACTTGCTGTGCTGTGAGACATGTTCAGCCGTTTACCATCTGGAGTGTGTGAAGCCGCCCTTGCAGGAAGTGCCGGAGGACGAGTGGCAGTGTGAGGTGTGTGTGGCTCACAAGGTACCCGGTGTGGTGGACTGCATCCCAGAAATGCAGAGGAGCAGACCGTTTATTCGACAACTGCCAGTCGGCTATGATCGACACCACCGCAAATACTGGTTTCTTGACCGCCGCATCGTTGTGTAAGTTCAAAATGTTTAATTCATGTGCCATTTCATTCAGTTTATTGCATAGGAGTCAACAGTAGATGTATCAGTGTGAGTGATCAAATCTTGTTACAGTCTTGCACACTAATAATGACATTTTGTCTATTTAAGACAAGTCATTAGTCAAAGTTACTAAAATATGCAAATATTAGTGCAACACACTGTGTGAAACATGTTTATTTGGTCTTAATTCAACCATTATGGTCACTTAAATTGAAATTCAAGGGTCCTTGCCAAAATGGTAGCATAATTACAATACACCACCTCACACAGTTGCCAAAATTTCCACGATTTAATGTTGTCAAAGGAGTGCTTGTGTGTGAGAGTAATTAGTAGAAAAGCAGGGTGCTTTTAATGCAGTTAAATCAGCTCTAATGCAGAGTCTCCAAAGTTGTCACATCATTTGGTGTCATAGCAAACTTGAAAGTGTTCATGAATGTCACAAACCATCTGCATGTACAGATATAAACAACACCATCAGGAAGAGAGATACAGTAATCCTGCAATTTTCATTTCTCATTATACAACATAATACTATACCAAGCTATTTCTTCCCCCTACTTTCAAAGATAAGCAATTGAGAGATTTGTGATCTTCTTGAGATGCACAATACACTGTTACAATCTGCGGCTTTACAATTGTTCTACCTTCCTTGCTAATACAAAGCATTAATAATACCCCTTTTAATATAGGAGACCCATGCTTTACTGAGCACATGTTCAACCTGTATTTGACCCCCCCTGCATGCATGAGAGAACGCTGTCATCAGTTAATCATGTTTGTACCTATAGTTTATACACATTATTGCATAACCACTGAATTGTTCATAGCTGTAAATTACATTCAATTAAATTTCCATCCCCAAAGAGTTATGTGGTGTTCAAAGCCAGGCTGTGTCCAACTGGACTCAGGTCAGCAGAGGGGTCATGAAACCAGGCCAAATTACCTGCGTTGACCCATTCAGTGCAAATTAACGTTGTCAGTTTTAAAGGCTTAGGCCAGCACTGAGAAAGTCAGACATTCATACCACAAATTTGTTTAATGACAATAGATTTGCATAACACATTACACATTGTTACTAAATGACTGAAGCCTGAGTTACAGTAAACAACATCCATATGCTGTGTATCAAACCATGATGTAGCTGCAGGAATGTGTAAAGTATGGTACACTTTGTCACTGCTGTAAAATAAAAAAAATTCCAGTGACAAAGTATTGAGCCAAGTGCGTGCGTGCGTGCGTGCAGATGTGCCCCGAGTGAAGGATGCTGAATAGACACTTCTGTTACACGGCCTCAGGCTTCACAGTCCATCGGCATGGACGTGCTGAGCAAAAAGCTGTCAAATATTCCACTCTGTAGCTGCTGCTGCCACATAAACCCAAGTGCCCTACTTAAAATTTCTTATTGTGTTAGGCCTTGCAGAAGCTTAAGCCTTCCTACTAATCAGTATAGTCCACCCTCTGTACCCTGCAGGTACACACATTTTCATGGAAAACGTGTTTCAGGGAGAGCTGATCTTTTCACAGTTTATTCATATTCTCAGTGTTTCAATCAATTAGAATAGTGTAAAGTAGAACCAGGCAATAATTTTGTATTGTTCTTTATTATCTGTGGACTTTTATTGTGATATGATTGTATATGTCCCATTTAATGATGGACTTCTAATGATTTATCATTCAAGAAAATTGTAATTATAAATGATCAGAGTTAGAGTTATGCTTTGTATTTTATGTAGACTATTTTCAACATCTAACACAAGTAACTTTAAAATCAATGATTATTTACTTCAGCACCATGGACAGCCAACGTTTCCAAGATGCTCCTCTACCAGCCAAGCAAATGCACTGACTCCAAAGGGCTGTTTTGGGAAATGGAAAAGTACAAATACTCTTAGAAATAAAGTTAACCTCTAAGATCAGTTTTTATAGAGAAATTGTTGCCAAGAGACGTGTGTGTGTGTGTGTGTGTGTGTGTGTGTGTGTGTGTGTGTGTGTGTGTGTGTGTGTGTGTGTGTGTGTGTGGGTGTG